>CAJNDV010032572.1:0-31663 GCA_905221635.1 Symbiodinium sp. CCMP2456 | reverse complement strand
CCAAAAAGGTACGGCTTAGGTTTAGGGTTTAGGCTTTGGGGTTTAGGCTTTAGGGTTACTTAAAGGATCATGGGACTTAGTAAGTAGGGTTATAATTAAGGTAACTGTACTTATATTTACTTATAACCCCAATTTAGGGACTTATAACCTTACTTACTAAGTCCCATGATCCTCCAAGAGGGCTAATGCCTCCCTGCAGACCGTCATACGAAAGTCAGGCATTCTGGCAACCACGCAATGCACATGCAACAGTTGAACACTGCAGCCAAATGCCCTCCTGCCATTCTTCGGGACGTCTATCGGGGGAGGCGTGCCAGATCAAGTTTTTCCAATAGGGAAAAGAGACAGACCAAAAGCCAACCTAAAGCAAACCCCAACATGACCGCCACTTAACTTGACAGATGTGCCGGCTACCCACATCCCTGCTGAGACCTTGGCCTTCCACCCCTCGAGACAACTCAGACGCTTCAAAAACAGGACCATGACTTGCATGCCCGATCGTGGGATGCTTGTCGGATTTCTGGTCAGGGCCTGCAAAAGACGTGCAGGAGGCCGAACGAGATAGCATGACCCTTGACCTGTGGGGCCACCCAAGACCCCTGAGCCCCTAAACCCCGAATACCCAGTCTCCAAAGTGCCAAAAACCCCCCAAAAAAAACCTCACTCCAAAAAGCCCCCCTTCGAGGAGCTGTTAATTTACCCAAGCCCTTAAGGACCTCTAAAAGGAACGCAACCCTAAACCCTAAACCCTAAACCGTGCGGAGGCCTCTCTTCCTCGGGCATCTCCCTGGACCTCCGGGGCTTCGGCGAGTTCTTAGGCGCCAAACCCCGGAAGGGTCTAGGACATTTTCAGGTGGGCAGTTACCGTTATAGGAGCCTTGTAGAAGGTCTATATACCTTATGGAAGCCTTATAGAAGCCCTATATACCCTAAACTCCCCACCTGTAGTTTCCTCTAGACGGGTTTACGCTGGAGCGTTTCTCAGGCTTTTTTAAGAAGGGTTCTTTAGGATCTCGAGTTTAGGGTTGAGGGCTTTAGGGTTTGTTGCTTTTGGGGGGGGGTGGCGGGGGTTTGGCCTACACCTGAGGAAAAACCAGCCAAGGAGAGATGGAAGTAATGGTAGCAGTAGTAAGTGAGTGTATAAAAGACATAGCAGAAACATGAAGAATAAGAAGTATCAGCGACGGGGTTTATGTTTGGCTTAAAGTTCGTAGCTTGATGGAGCCCGGCCTGTTGAGAAGCAGATTGGGTGCACAAGTTGGAAGGATTGTGCTTTGGAAAGTAGAGATTGACACGTATTAGAGTCTAGGCTGTTGGTTTTCGGGTGTCGGGCTTCCTATAGCCAAAAGCCTGGTAGCCGCTTCGACTTCTGAGTTTCCAGAGCTCATACTTCAAGACTCCCAGGAGTAGAAGCTGGGATCTTGGGCGCATGTATCCCTTCACCCGGAACCCTACACCCTAAACCCTTCCTGTTGTGTCCTGGATCTTCGGACGAAGGAGCGGGGATCTCTTTCCGAAAGCTTGGGGTAAAGCATCGGAAACGCCCATTTTGCAGAGTGGCAGACGGCTTCCATGATGAGAGAAGGACTCTGAAGGGGAAATTCAACGGCAGTAGGGAGGCGCTGTAGGTCTTTAAGTTGGAGCGAACCACTTGCAGTCCGAGCTCTCACAGATCATCCGGATAATCCGTCATATCATCCGCAATACAGCAAATGGTAGATGTTCTGTGACATGGTAGTCAGTAGTTGCGGTCGTCGTCCTCGTCGTCGTCGCCGGCGGCGTCGTCGCCGTCTTCGCCGTCGTAGCAGTAGAAGTCGTAGTAGCAGTAGCAGTTGCAGTTGCAGTTGCAGTAGCAGTAGCAGTAGTAGTAGTAGTAGTAGTAGTAGTAGTAGAAGTAGTAGTAGTAGTAGTAGTAGTCATTCGGCGCTGGCAAGGTGCTCGGTTCCCTTCTTTGCGCGCCGCGCTGGGCGCGATGGCCGCGGCCCTGGCGTAGGAGTTGGGAAGTGGCCCGATCCTTTCGCAGGTCTAAGCCCCTCTGTGCTCGAAGCCCTTAGTGTAGGGGCCTAAATTATCTATACTATTTTGGGGGTTCATTGTTCTAGTTTTAGTGTATGGGCCCCAAAACCCTATTCTAATGATTAAGGCCCCTACATTGTGGGAGAGCTGAGAGCTTTCGGGCTGGCTTTCTGAGTTTCGTACAGTTTAAGATGGGGCCAAGATTCAATGATGAGCAATGTGGCTTCTGCATACTGTAGTTTAGAACTCCTTGGTAAACTTGCAGCAGAGCATTCCTATGCTAAGCATTATTGCCGATTCGTGAGTAAGACGAGAGAGAAGAAGCTTTTGCAACATGATGTCGCTGATGGTCTTAAAGGAGCACACGCATCTCACCGAAGGGCAACACCGCTTGGTTCAAAGCGTTCTTGTTGGATGAGATGCCGCCAACAATGCTGAAAGGGACGCAGAGTTGAAGCACGGCCACTGTAGGAGGACTTAGCAGGACTGACCTTCGCTCCAGCCTAGCACCCATGATGTAGTTTGCTACGTGGCGATTTGGGAACTTCTCAGTTCCCCTTATTGTCTTACAGGCATACCTATTCACAAATAGGCCTTCAGGGCCCTTGAAGACCAATTCCTTCTTTCAGCAAACCCTTGCCCCTCGAGCCCCACGTCGCAGCACCGTCTTCAGAAGATCACTGTAAGAACAAGATGACACCGACAAAAGCACAAGCATGAAAACACCGGCAATAAGAGGACCAATGGTGACAATAGCACTTGCTATAGTAGTGATATAGTTCTAAAAGCTTGATAATATGCACGGTAGCAGCCTTTTCAAGGTACACCCTCCCAAATGGGGGTTTCCGAAAATAGGGGACCCTTTTCTAGTACCCTCCCTAAATAGTAGGATCCTTATTATACGGATTCCCAAATAAGGTACCCTAAGTTTCGGAAACTCCCAAATCTCAGGACCTGACGGGCTCAGGGCGAGTCGCTTGCTTCGAGCTCGAGTCGTTGGGTTCCCGGGCGAAGGGGACGCCTCCGGGGGCTTTGCAGAGTTCTATCGTGTGGAGTTTAGGGTTTAGGGTTTAGGGAACCCTATGCCTCCTAGGTAACCCTAAACTGGGTTCTGGAGTACCATACTTGAATATTATTTTTTGGGGACCTGTTCCTTAAGGGAACCATTATGAAATTAAAGTCTATACTTTTTTCTCCCTGCTTACTTCAAAGTCTAGCCTATCGTGTGGAGTTTAGGGTTGTTTGCGTCAGGAATCGGTTAGAGTCTGGACAGTTTTCCAAAGCTTTGTGGACAGACAGTAAAAGTTGTGAATTGTTTGTCTCGGGTTCAGGGATGTTTGTTACAATCGAGCGGTTCCCAATTGTGTAGGGCCATGACCACATCTAGATTCCTACCTGAGAACATGTCATGAACAAACATTGATATTGGTCAGCACCGGTAAGCGATTCTTGCTCTCGGTTCTGATTCAAAGGCGACCTGGAGGAAGCTGGGAGAGAGAGAACTCAAGCCCCCCACGACTTGGGGCGACAACCTGTGCCCGAAACAGATCTTCGAGCGTGCCCAGGTGGTTGCGGCAGCAGATGTATCCAGGGGATGCGCGAATGCTGCTGAAGGCCCCGTGATGCATTCACCGGGAGGCTCAGGCTGGAGCTTGGAGTCCATCGTCAAAACGAAGCACTAGAGTGGCCCGTCATGGCAAATACCCCCAACTCCACCTAAGACCACCCCAAACCCCGAAAGAAACCCCAACCGGCCCGAACCCCTCAACCCGACCCCGACCTCTCAGGACCTTGGCCGCAAAGGCAGCCTCGGCAAGGTCCTCAGAAGGTAGCAAGGCTGAGGTTATTCTGCAACTCTACAAAGGATATATGTGTCTTTTTTATGCATGTAGAGCGTGATGCTCAAGTATTTTCATTCTTCTACATGTGGTTGTTTGGTGAAGCTGTTTCTCCCTGCACGCACATATGTAAGCATGCATGAATGTAGTGTGAACGCATGCATATGCGTGTTTATTTATGTACGCATCGGCTTTTTCTGTCTTTTTGGCATCATCATGTTTTGAACCCCCGAAGCCCTGAAGCCTCAAAGGCCGAAACACTAAAAGAAGTTCTTTCAAGGCCTGAGCCAGCTCCGTCCTCTGGCGGAGTGCTTCGTGCGAAGCAGCGCCGCCTGTGGCCGACCGAGCCTTGAGCCTCAGATCCGCGGATGGTGATCGATGTAGTATATTAACATAAAAGTATATACATAAATTCGTCATTGTGTCCTTATGTAAAGCATATGATATGTATACATGTATACATATGATGTAACAATGTATACTTACATACATACATACATACATACATACATACATACATACATACATACATACTTACATACATACATACATATACGCATACATATACGCATATACTTATACTTAATCCTCTACAGTATATCGTACAGGGATCGAATGTGGAAGTCTGAAGAATTCCAAATATTCGGTTTCCTCCATAACACAGCCCGTAACAGTCCTGGGAGCAAACAAAATGCCATGCGTTGTCCCGCTAAGGGATGATCCAGCTCTAGTGACTCCTCCAGTGCATGCCACCAGCACCACTGCGGTCTCTGTAGGTTCTTTGAATATCGTGTAAGATACGACGAAATCGGCCGGGGGAAGGCCAAAGGGAGTCTTGACATCCCCATCGGAAGATATCGTCTGTTGTAGGCCGTAACATTCTGAAGCCCGAGTCCTTGAATATGGCTCACGCCAACAAAACCCAAGCAGCCGGAACCCCCAACGTAGCAAGCTTTGGGCCTTGCCTCCACGTTGATGAGTTAATTTCTATCCATGTGCACATTCATGCACAGACATGTGTACCCACTTTGTCTACGAGTCTGTTACATCCCAAGTGTTGCATTCCAAGGTGGCGCCACTGCAGCCGCACTGCTGCGCCTCCTTTGCAGCTTCAGTGACGCCCGCGCCCGGCGGTACCAGCCCTTCGAGGACCCTGAACCGTGACCGAGGGTTCCTTGAAAGAGGCCAGAGGTAGCTGGCTACTGCCCGAAACATTCCCGGCACCCTCCGAGCTTGAGGCCTAGAGGCTCCCATCGAAAGCCGGAAGTTCATGCACTAAACAGCTCATGTGCATGTATATATGCATGTGCATGGAGTCCTGACACGAGGGATGACGATGGACAGTGGGCAATAGCATTCACGCATTTTCTATTTATCTCTGTACTAGTCACGAGACGCAGAAGTAGCAGTAGCAATGCCTCGCACTTGTGCTACTGCTACTACTACTACTACTACTACTACTACTACGACGATCACTACGACTACTACGACTACTACGACTACTACTACCACTTCTACCACTACTAGCACTCGTGCTGATACTGGCAGCAGCATTACAGATGCAGGCCTTCCAGTCGGCGGTCCGCTGTTGCCGCTGTGCCGGGAGCTCGAAACGGTCCTTGCACTCCTGAAATCTTGATGCCCTCGTCACAACTCCATAGGACCCTTCCGGGCACAGCGAGGGATGGGAGGTCGGCCAACAGCCTGCATGCACGTGCTTTCGACTTCGGACTTTCCGCTTGCACTTTTGACACCTGCTTGGTTGCCTGTACTGTAGAAGGCCCTCACTTCCATTGTAACATCTAGTTACAGGCACGCTCTAAAGTACTTGTTGGAAACTCTTCGCAAATAAGGGAAGTGTTCTTCCGACAAGGCATCGACAGCTGTATTATGTGAGGCGCTACTAGCTGACCCGTAGGAAGCACTTGCTTGCCTTCAAAAGTTTTGGAGGTGACACAGGGGTGTTTATAATCATCCTGCGAATATTTTGACATAAACAAAAAGTCAGAATAACCCCGACAAGCCCTATAGAGTGAAACCTGGCTCTGAGATTCTCATGAACTTAGAGAATTAAGTTGATGACAAGGTAACCTCGTCGGCAACTGAAGGTTTGCAAGGGGACAATGAGCAGCTGCCTACAGCATCCTCATACCACCTTCCCCGCCTGGCTCAGGTTTGCTCTTTCCTTAACTCAAACATCTCCGTCGACGTGGCCTGTCGGGGGCATGACCTGCAAGGGCCCCGGTTTCGAGCTGCACGCAAAGCCTGTCGGTACCGGGCACCTTGAAAGGCCAAACCCTAAACGAACCAAGCCGCAATGCAGAGGTTCGAATCACTAGTGTCGCAGATGTCACCTTTACTGTCAGGACAATGCAGCCTAGTTTTCTTTGCATCGACGAATCTAATCGCTTGAACAAATGGAGCAAGACGAAGCCCCAGACGGATCTAAAGCCCCAAAAATAATACTAATAGTAACAATCATAATCATAATCATAACAATAAAAAGAATAGCCCATGTCTGAAACTCACCATGTGCCCTAAGCCCACAGAACTCCAAAGTTCTCAACCCCGAGCCCAAGGGAAGTCCCTTCCCTCCAGGAACGAGGCGGTCAGCTTGACAGGGACAGCCCGGCTTGGGGACCAGGCCGTCTCTTTGTCATAGTTGGGTAACATTTGGGGGTTTCTGAAAACAAGGGTACCCTATTTTGGGGTCCTTATAATAAGGATCCTACTATTTACGGTACAATATTAGGGTCCCCTATTTTCTGAAACTCCCATTTTACATTTTTAAGGGTACTTAAACCCATTAAGGAATATACATTTAAATTTTTAATACTACCCCAACCATGAACAAGGTCTTGCCGCACAAGGGGTTGCTCGGAGACTCCAAGATCCCTTAATTAAGGAATATAGCTTAGATTATGGTAGGATCCTTAATATGATTCAAGGTATACTCCTTAATTAAGGGATATTGGAGTCTCTGGGTGCCTCCGACTTTCAACTGAAGCCCCGAAGCATCGGGGTTTGTACCCCAGAGACCCGAGACTACTGTGAAAGGTGGAGACTCTACACTGCTGTCATCAGCGGCTTTCAGAATTTTCCCAAAGACCCCCGCGTTTGGGTTTGTGCCAGGGCCTCGAGACCTTCCACTCCGGTGTGTCCTCCTCGGGTCGCAGGGCGCGAGGTGCCTTCTTGGCTATTGCTGTGGTTCACTGAGGGTCTAAGGGGTTCAGAGTAGGGCTTTAGGGTTTCAGGGTTTTGACAGCTTTGGGGCTTCCGGAGCAAAGAGTCGAAAATTTGAAGAATTTAGGACCCCAGGGTTCAAGGGTTGACCACGTGATCGAGAACTTTCCTTCTCTTCAATGCTGTGAGGAGGCGGCTTGCTCATCACAGGTCTACATTAGGAATGTCTTGATCCAGACTGATGTTATCTGGAGTCGGCTGGTTCTGATCACTTTCCTTGTCGTGTCGGAGAAGCATCGAAAAGTCTGGTTCGCGGAGACTCAGTGGTCTTGGATTTGAGACCGGCTGGTTTGGTGGCACATGGAGGGTTCTATGTCTATCTAGAAGTACCTAGGAGTAGGCTTATATGCATACTGCAAGTGTAGCTTCGCCAATTAGAACCCTAGATACGAAGGGCACTGATCCTGTGAGTGTCCAGTGCAGCTCGTCCAAAAGGGCAGATCCTCTGCTTAAAGGATCATGGGACTTAGTAACTAGGGTTATAATTAAGGTAACTATACTTATATTAACTTATAACCCCAATTAACGGACTTATAACCTTACTTACTAAGTCCCATGATCCTCCAAGTGCCCCCAGCAAAGCCCAAGCCGCAGGAGCGGCTGAGTCTGGGCCGGGGCCCCAGATCCTCTCGGAGACTTGGCCTTTTGCCGGCTGCATCTAGTGCATAGTATACTCTCCGTACATATGTATATGTGTAGATGTATATATAAAGAAGTTTGTGTGTATATGTGTATGTGTATGTGTGTATACATATATATATATATATATATAGGCAGACACATATAAATATGTATATATGTTCAGGTATCTGCCTGCTGATTTGTCTTCGTATTTACACTTGTATTTGTATTGTTTATTTAGTTATGCTCAATAACTTTTTTGATTATTGACTGAATTCCTCATCTCTTCACATATCTCTCTCTCTCGCTGTTCAAAAGTTATGTCGAAGGAAAGCTTGCAGGCTCTGCCCTGATGCCGGACAAACAGTCTACCTTGGACGTTTCCTTTGCGGGCCTGTGAAGAAGCATCGTTCTTCTGGCAGGCAAGGAGCAGCCAGCTCCCGACGACCACAGAGCTCTGGTCCTCGCAAGATCAGGCTCTCATGACTTAGCTCCAGACCTGAAACTCCTGAGCACGACTCTCCAACATAGCCGAAGCTTCTGCGAAAAAGAGGAGACTGCCACCGGAGCCCTTGCTCGTAGCCTGAATCATGGTGTCTAGAGCTTAATGAAGGCCCCATCTAAAGCTTTATTAACCCAGTTATTATCCTAAAACGGTCACCACAAAGCCTCGTCCTGTCTTCGACAAAGGCCAAGCCTGGCGGAAATCGGCAGCCGGTCGAAGCTGGAAGCCGTCAAAGGCCTGAGCTACGGTTTCTCTCAAGACGAGCGAGCTGCCTGCGTTATACGGTTTTGGCATTCGGGCTCCCATTGCGTTGAGTTCGTGGTTTCAGAGAGTCGGCAGCGGGCATATGCGACAACTCAGGCTGGGTAGAGGGATGCTTTCCAAGCGCCTGCGCCTGTGGCAAAGTCCCACAGCCCGACGCCCGCATCCTGGTGTAGGTTCCGTTGACAAGCGAGTCTCCACGATGCACTATCAGCGCTGGCCCAAGTTTTGGTTGTTGTGAGGGCGACAGACTCAGGCACTGCTGCGGCTTTTGTGCAAGGGCGCAAGTCTCATGGGGCGTGGCATCCTTTGTCTGACGCTCAGGAGACGAGCTGCTGGCACAGAGACTCGGGTGGCCTTGGCTTCAATTCAGGAAAGGAAAAATCCGAGGACTCTTCTTGAACCCAAAGCGCTCTGAGCCCAAGTCCTCTGAGGGATTCTGTTCCTTCCTGGGCATTTAGGCTTCTGGTGGAGGGCCCAGGAGTCCAGAGTCCGGTTCTGGCTGCATTCAGCATGGGCTTGCTGCTCTTGATGCCCGCCGTTTTTGCATCGTGAGTCCCCTTTGGATTCGAACAGCTGCTTGAGATGAAATGGCAACTTCATTTATCAGGCTTTCGTGTTCGCACGACAGAAAGCACTGCACACAGTCATGTTTTCGACACATGTGGAGTTGGATTTCCAATGTGCTGGCTTTCTGTTTGTGTTTTTTTGTCGGGAAATCTGTATAGAAGCAGACATGTGGTGTGCGTCATCCCTCGAAGCGCCTCACGCTCCTCCGGAATCCAAGGAGGCTCTTACGCCCCGGCGGCTCCGAGCAGATCACGCCGCTACCTCCGCAAAAGTCTCGTGCTTGTGGTTCTCGGTGCCTGGGGAGGGTAAGGAGCTAGCGCAGAACTATAGCTCCAGGTAGTAAGAGCCGTCAACACCGCCGTAGCGGTGGCAGCGGCAGCAGTGCAAAAACTCCCAAAGTTCCAAGCCCATCTGTCTCTGTCTAAATCCCTGGGTTTTTGAAGCCCCCCTAAAAGAAGAGAAGCCCAAGACGACACACGCAGAGCCGCCGCAGCACTTTCCCTTAGGTGCAACGAAGGGAGGCGGAACTCCAGAGGCGCATCGGCCCGCTGCCGCCGCTCGGCCAGTTTAATCGGGTTCATTTTTAAACACGGTGTCATAAACGGTTTACGGTGGGTTAAGGGTTTAGGCTTAGAAATGTTTTGTTCAAGGCTTGTTTGCAAGGCCGCTCCAAAGTTTTGTATCGGCTTTGGGCTCTGCGGGGGGGGCTTCCACCGGGTGTTGCAAGAAGTTTTAGCCAGAACTCGGCAGGGTCCCCCCCCTTTTTTGCATGGTGCTGTGTGTAGGTGCATCAATGCTGGTTTTGAAGCGGGTTATGAGAAAGTCTGTAGCGACTTCAGGACTTTGGGTTTGGGGCACGTCCTGTGGGTTTCTGCTTTGTCCGGCCTTCCGGGTTGCGGACAGTGACTCTGATCTTACTACTACTACTACTACTACTACTACTACTACTACTACTACTACTACTGTAGGAGTATAAGTCAGGAGCTTTTCTGGGCTCCCGCCCTAACCATTCAACTCTGAAAGCATCTGCGTCTGGGATTTCACAGATTCTTCAGCCCTCTTGCGCACTCGAACCCCCGCGCTGCACAGCTCCAATCACTCACCTCACAAAAAAGGGCATGGGTCTATCAATCTCTTTAGAGCTGTGGTCGATGATGACTCTTTCGCTTTGGCCAGGAAGTGCATTGCCACCATCCGTGGCCGGGCCGCACGCGACCGCGCGAGCAGCTTGGCCTCAGGGCGCCTCCGGGGCTGAAGTTGTGCTGAGCCTCTCAGAGATAAGCGGACTCTTAGAGGCTTAGATAGCCAATGGGAGAACTTTAAACTTTTTGGCTTTATATATTAGGTCTATCCTAAAAAGTTTGAACTTTTTTGGGCCTGGTTGTTGAAGAAGAGAGGAGGGGAGAAAGCTAAGCCCTGAGTCGTAGCAGGACCCATCACCCAAAGCTCTTTTCGGAGTCGTGCCCTTCAGGGTCTAAGGCTCCTTGGCTCTGGGGTCTAACCAGACCTCAACATCACCCGGTCGTTTCTCTGCATGGGCCGACGCCCATATCTAAGCTTCGAATAGCAGCGCATCGTCCCTTTTTTCCGACAGATCCTTCCTATCATGTGAGAACCGTACCTTACTTAAAGAGCTTTGGGTTCTTTCCGCCAACCCAGACCCCCAGAAGGATCTAAAAAATAGATCCCCTAAGGGGTTTCCTATAAAGTACCCTTTAGTAGCTAGGGTCCCTGATTAGGGGATCTAATTTTTAGATCCTTTTGGGGGTCTGGGAAAGCCCAGGTTCTCCGCCCAGGTCGCGGTCGAACTCGCCAAAACGGCAGCAGCCTGGCTCGGAAACGAAGGCTTCGTAGCTTGGGGCTAGGGGTTGAGGCATTGATCTTGAGCAGACCTTCAGAAAACATGCTGTCCATCTATCTACCTATCTATCTATCTGTCTGCTTATCTTTCTTCCATATAACAAAGGTATGTATATATATATATATACATACCTACATACATATATGTGTATGTGTATATATCTATATGCCATGGAATTTCGGCTCCAACGGCAACCGAACCCCATTACGGTCTCAGGTCCCCAGCGCGAAACCCTGGGCACCTTTTGAAGTGCCAGGTCTGGGGTTTAGGGTTTAGGGTTTAGGGTTTAGGGTTTAGTGGGCGGCACGACTTCATTCTGATCCCCTTTCAAACCTCTTTATCAAGAGCACTGAGGAACGAGGATCCCAGTGAGGGGGTATCTTGCAAACTGTGAAATTTGTGCATGAAGCACCAAGACGTGAGAGGGAACTCTGATTCCTGTATAGGGCACCTTCGACCTCAAGCCCGAAAGGTCGTTACTTTCTGGGTTTCGAGGCCTGAACTTAGAGCGTGTTATCATACAAACCCCTGCGCTTTACCAACTTCAACAGTCAGGCCAGGAATCTTTGCTTCGAGCGGGGCACGTCATCAAATGGGTCTCAGTTTCCAGCTTTCAGGGGGGCGCGGCGTCCGTGCATTACGCAGACTTTGATGGGGCTACAATTTCAGCCCTAAGCCCTACACCCTAAACCCTGGTTCATTTCCTGCTGACTCCGTCGGATTTCAGGCCTGAGTTGTTATGAAACCGCGGCTTGGAGCATCAAACAGCCCCTGGCATCGATGGCCCTAGACCCGAAAGCGCGCAAACCTTAGAAGCTCCGCAGAAAAGAAGCCGCCGCCACGCGTGAACTATCGTGAAAGATCTTGAGTCATCATCTTGCCATCTTGCGGATGGCGAGGACTCTTCCACTAGGTACGAGATTCGAGGAGAGATAGATTGTTGTCTCGACTGGATGTCGGCATCGCTTGGGCTTATGCTGTTTCGCATAACGTGGCGCAGAATCCTCTTGGAAGTCTGATCAGTACTGAGGAACACCGCCGCCTTCGCCCCGGGCACAGAGAGCACCAGGCAAAGCCGCGTCTCAGTGGTCGAAAGCTCATGCAGGGTTGTGAAGAAGACCCCGGGCCCAGACTTGGAGGATCATGGGATTTAGTAAGTAAGGTTATAAGTCCCTTAATTGGGGTTATAAGTAACATATAAGTCTAGTTTCCTTAGTTATACCCCTACTTACTACGTCCCATGATCCTTTGAGTACATGATCCCGGCTCTTGGCTCGCCCAGCCCCTCCCCCTCCCGCCCGCTGCATGCCCGGGTCCAGACATGCCGAAGCCCTGTGGCTGCGCGCACTTCTCCCCCATGGCGGCTCCAGAACCGTCAGTTGTTATATGAGAATCCTTGTGACAGCGGACACTTTCCGATCACGACTCCGACCCAAGAAAGGAACGTGATTATGATGATGATGGTGATAATGATGATGCCAAGTACTTCAAGAAGACCCACACTGCGAACCACACCACAGCCCCGGGGGGGGGAGAAGGGGAGCAACTCCAAGCAGACCCAAACTCCGAACCACACCACACATGAGGGAGAACCACACCACAAGGGGTGGGGGGTCGAGGGGTACCAAGCATTACGTAGCCGGGATCATACATAGCTCGCAGTGTTTTTGGGCACCTGTGAAGAAGGCGAGTACAACACCCCTGACCATAAATCAGGATAACAGTTCGGGTTGTGCGGACGGCCCAGACTGATTTGAAAGTGATTCCGAGCTGATCAGCTATGTCCGGCTTTCGTTGCGCATCCCCTTGCACATCGTGTTGTGACAGAGAGAGATGCTGCAATGAAACCAAGCGAGTGGCAACAAGCAGTTATTGGCCGGAGTGGAAATTCGAAGAGGGTTTCTTCGCCAGGAGCGACACGTTGACAGCACCAGTTCTTGCAGAGCCGACCCAGGCAGCGAAGTCTTCCGGTGCTTCAGAGCCTGACTAAGGACGATTTCGGGCCTGAATCAGGAAGTATTCTGGCTCTTCTTCTGGTTCGTCAGATTCTGTCTTTAACCTCTGGTGTTCTCCTTGAGTTCTGGCTCTCGTGTCGTGGCGGCTGCCCTGTGTTTGGCTATGGTAAAGCTCAGAGGCTTCCTGGGCTTAGCAACTTGTTAAAAGCAACCTCACATGCCATGATGGAAACTTGACTGCTGCGCAGGCTCCTATCTATGCCAAGCGACAGGAACACACAGCACATTCGATCCGGTAAGCTTGCGCCCCGTGGTTGGACCGTGCCCAACATCCACAACTAAAAAACCGTAGCCCCTGGCCCCCTGACCTTGAAATCCTTCGGGCTCAGAACTCCGACATCCACTCCGGCCAGGCCAATGCCAACGCCTCCGGGGCGGAGGCTTCGGCAGGCCAAGGCTCGGGTTGCCATGCAAGGTCCTCCCTGTCGGGACGAGGGTCTCAGTTTTGGTTTGCTTGTGGGCCATGGAAGGTTATCCTCCCTCCAGGAGTAGGGTCTCACTGGTTTTGGTTTGCTTGTGGGTCATTCAGTTTCAGGTTATAGGCTCTCGTTTGACCTGAGAATTGTCATTTCGAGACTCGACAGCAGGGGATGATGCCATCGTCCCGCGGCGGGCAAAGCCTCTCACGGTTAGCTTAAGCCAGGGCCTTGGCGGACATCATGCCCGTTTTGCATCTTCCGCGGGACAAGCTGTTGATCTAAACGCTGTTGTAAGAAAGACACATGTCCAACCATTACGTAGCTGCGCAGGATTTGCCATCATATCTGGTCCTCTATAACTGTTTGCAGTACTCTCTCTTGGCATGAGCGCGGACATCACATCACATCCCTGTTCCTTTCACTGTAGCTTTACAGGGATCCGGTTCGACACCTTAGGCACCATGCAGCAGCACAGAACAAGACAGTCCGCGCACCAGGCGAAAGTCAGTAACCGTGCGTCCGCCGTGGCTGCCCAGGTGCTGACACCTCTAACACCGTCGTGCGGTCAGCGTCGCTGCTTCCAGTGCCTTCCAGCGGAGGCAGCATTGTGGGACAAGTACAAGGTTGGAAAGTCTGATATAGTTTCAGATGATGAATCATGTGGCTAGCTGGACATGGCTTTGGATTCCTTGTGCTGGCCTGCGGCATGGCTGCTTTTTAGATTCGGCGTGTCTACTTTGAAGATCCTACTGGTGCAGCATGGTCTTGGGCCATATCAAGTCAAGGGTTGCGTAATCGAAGCACCAGGAACACGAACCACGGAAGAGTTCGCAGACGTGAAAATGGACTGGACACGACACGTGAGCAGGACTTCTCAGGTCTTGACAGGAAGTGCTGCATTCATTGGCAACGTCCTTGCCCCTGATCGAGATTTACGAAAAACGCTGTAGACTGTGGAATCGAGTGTATGTGCTTTGAACCAAGCCCTCATTCGTTCCCCGAAGGTCATTCTTTACTATAGATCCCGGTTATGGCAACATGTTTAGGACGCGAAGGAGCTTAGGCCGGCTGTGCACCAGGCCTCGTCCGGTCCCCTTCGGCGCCAGTGGTCTTGAGCCGCCCGCTCAAGCTTGGAAAGGCTTCTATTTCGTTCAGGAAGACGCCGCTTTCGTTGTTTGATTAGGCGAGGTTATCGAATGAGGCGGCTCGGTGGATTTTGGAGTTGCAGCTTCCATCTGCAAGAGGGTTCTTAGTACAAGATTTGTTGGCCCTGTCATTCCCAACCTGATGACACATCAACCGGATCGTGTGGAAAACTCTCAGGACGATGGATCCTTCCCCGCTGAAAAGCCTGACAGCTTTCTCAGCAGTCCAAGTTAATTTGCCAGTCTCCTGTCGAGTGTGATGATCCTGTCACACATGCTTGCCGCGAGCGCAAATTCAAGTACATTGGTGATGGGAAATGCTGCACAAAGAAGCGGGTTTCTTGTTAAGAAGGGTCGTCCCAGGATGAATGCAAAGGCCACCACGGCGAAGAAAAGAAGAATGGTTGGAAGAAGTGCTGCCTCGATTTGGACGCGAAGAAGGGGTGGTTTGGGCGGTAGCCTCCAGTGAGGAGGCTCCAGATCTGCCCCTGCGAGGTCTGACTTCACGGTCCCCCGAGTAGGGCCCATTTCGACTCCAACACTCCCAAGGACGGCAAACCTTGCCGACCGCAACAGACACCTGTGCGCGTGCGGTGCCGGAGCTGGAGCGAGTACTCCGCTACAACAGTAAAGAAACCAGGAAGCAGAAGCAGAGCGGCAATAATAGTGAGCTTGTTGAGCGCCTCGTCGAGGATTTGCCAGTTGAAGCAGCTGAAAGGCCTGAAATGCGAAACAGGCCAGCAACGTGGGCCTGGCTTAAACCACAATCCCGAGGAAACGCAACACTCACGTCGCATCTAGAATAGTAGAACACACTCATCGCCATCGTTGAAGCACCAGTGAGAGCTCTGCTGATGGCTGTCAATATCCTCAGCATTATCATCAGATTAGCCCTCATCATCTCAGCATCGTCACGAACATGACCCGAGGATCACCTTCTGTGCAGTCTGTGCCTGTGGTGGTCCGGACAATCTCTGTCGGATCAGGCACACAGAATCTGAGAGTTGTCCGGGTTGTCTCGAGGGACTCATGCATTTCACAGCTGTCGCTCTAGTTTGCCTGAGCAGACCGGAACTGAACTCCGACCCCAGCAAAGACCTCAGAGTCTCCTTAAAGACCCACGAGTGTTGAGGAAAGAGTCTTCTGTGGACAGCACTCACAGGTTCACCCGAGTCCTGCGAGGTCTTCGGTGGTTCGTTCTAAGCGACTGTTTGAGAAACCTGCGCAGTGACAACACTGTATGCTCAGACCGGCTTCTGGTAAAGCTTTACTTTGTGCCTCTCTGCAAGCAATCACTCGTCGACAGAAGAAGGGCGGGAAGATGACAATCGACCGAAGCAGCAGCACGAGAAATGGCAATCGCAATGATCGTAGGCCCCGCCCTTCTAAAACAGCTTTATAATTCTAAACCCTAAACCCTAAACCCTAAACCCTAAATGGGGATGACCTACAAAGGGTTAGAAAAAGGCGGCCCTTGGGCCCTGAAGCAGGCGCGCCTTCGTATACGTCTTTTACGACGCAGACCCCGGCGACGCTGAGTCCACAGGCAGGCAGAATCTTTCGGTGTTAGGGGGCTCAGCTAGTGAGGCTCGGAGGTCGTAAGACCGTGCCGGATTTCGAAGCATTCCTTAACTCCCAGAAAGCATTCAGCTTCGAAGCCATGCTTGCTCGAGATCCCATCGAAAGTCTTGCCACGAAAGGCTTCTGCGGTGCCGGTGCAGTTGCCCTCAAAGCCGGTGACACGTGAGTTTTCTGGGCAGCAAGATCTGGAGCTTGGTGCAATCTTGCCACAGTTGGAGTCTTTAAGGTTCGAGAGCTCCGGCGTGCCTTTTGTGTCCTGAGGTCCTGAGTGTGTCGTTGTTGCGAAAGCCTCTGTCTTTGAAGCTATAGGCAATATATACTGGATGTTGGGCAGGTTCTGTGTTGGATTGTGCTTCGTGGCTTCTTACTCCCCCGAGTCTCCAGACAAGTGCCATTGCCCCGAGCCTTGTTGGTGCACCCTGTACCAGTGGAAAGTCGAAGAGCCGTAGAGTCGTATTGGATTACCCTCAGCACGAGCTTTCTAAGCGCTGAAAGGGCCGGGCTGAGGTTGAGCCCACGGGTCCACTGGGGCACGCCAACGCCGCAAAGCGAAAGTGGCCGCCTTGCTCTCGGAGACCCGACCCCTCTTCGGCCTTTAGGTGTTATTGGCTGACCGACTCAAGCGGTTTAGGGTTTACCTGGACCCTGAAAAACCTACCTTTTTAGGGCTCCTTATTATGATTTCTTTATGTAAATCCTTAAAAAGGTAGGTTTTTTGGGGCTAAGGTAGGGTATAGGGCTTATAAGGGTTTAGGGTTTAGGGCTTATAAGGGCTTAGGGGCTTAGGGGCTTAAGGGCTTAGGGGCCAGTCTTCAAACCCCGCTTTGGGGAACCCCACGCTTACGACGGAGAGGGTTCCGCCGGGAGCCCCCCGAGACTGTTGCCGACGACTGGACACAGCAAGCCATGCAGCATGCCGCCACTGGACCTGCGTTCGGCATAGTGTGCCAAAGTTTGTCCTGTGTCTGCCAACAACATGGCAGCGCAATGGAATGCTGCGAGAGGCATGCCACAGACACAGTATTGACCAGGAGGCTATTCTGAGCGCATGACTGGGAGACTTCTAGCTCCACAGAGTTTTGGCAGGCTTGCTCTGGGATCTCATGCTGAGGCACCACACCCAGAATGCTTCCTGGCGTCTCTGTCAGCCCCAGGACGAAGGGTTGGGAGCTGGGAAAGCAGGAAGGTTCGCGATGCTGTGAGCAACACAGTTTCAAGTTTAACGAAGTTCTTCCTTGGAGGTGACTCTGCGAGGCAAGAGGGCATCCATGTCTACAGGCCTATTTTGATTCTTAAGTGCTCAACTTTCGGAAATATCACACACACACCACAAAAGGCTGAGAACATGACTGCTGCATATGTGACAAGCTGGCACTGCAAGCTCTTACGTGTAGGAGGGTTGAATTGTTGCTGGACTGTTGGATCGGGCATACACCATCAGCCGCAAGAGTCATCATCCACACCTCGTCTTGTCCTTTCGTACTCGTCGTCATCACGGCCTTCGTAGCATCTTCTTCCTCTTTCTCGGCATCGCCATCGTGATTAAGCTCTGTGATAGCTTTGATCCCTCGCAACTCCATGTCGAACTCTAGTCCATCTCGTCACCAGTCCATGAAACCCACCGGCCTCTGAAGCATCGCCGAGCGAGGACGGCGCTGAAGGCATGCCGAAGATGTGTTTGGGTACTCAGCTACGGAAAGATTTCAGCAGAGATTTCCGACATCTAGGGAAGGCCGTCAGTCAATGTGGTTGAATGTTGCCCTTGTCGATCAGCTTGCACATTCAGCTCGAAAGTAGCTGACTGCTTTTTCGTGGCAGGCACAACCTGCGACGTCGACAGCGCCAGCGCTGATGCTGGATACCGCGAAGGCCGATGGGGATCATCGTGGCGGGGCCATGGCTCAAATTGTTGTGGACGAGGTTGCTTCTGCAGTCAAGCGTCAGGCTTCATCGTATTGAGTGCCGAAGAAACCGTTGAAGAGTGCTCGTGGCCGCCGTCTATTTTGTGCCCTGCCACAGGCGCAGGTCTTGCCAGCGGCAACCCTTCTGTGCGCGCCTCAGCAATCTCTATGGACCTGAACTTTCGTGAACTGGAAAGCAACCACATAGAGTTTCGCATCGACAGCGGCAAGCAAGACCGGACTTCAGTGTTTAACCCTTCAATCTTGCATGAGACCTCTATGTGAAACGCCTAGTCTCTTTCTGGGTGCACTGGGCCCGGCTTCAATGCCTCTGCAGAGAGACAGCACGAGTCGTCCAAGCGTCGCAGCACATGCAAGTTTGTAGGCCTATGTCGGTGCCTGGCTATGCCGTCTCCACAGCGTCCCCGCGCTTGGCCACACCAGGCGAGCAATTAGGATTGTGTGCCTCTCCTGTTCTCGGGCACCGGATTAGTGCATACGGTCAGTGAGGTCGAAAGCAGCCAAGAGTTACGATTTTGAGAGAACCGGCACAACACCCCTTCCAGTGACTCATGGTATCTCATGGCGTGCTTCCTGACCAGGCGGAGCTTCTCAACATCCTAAACTTGAATGGCAACGTGACTTAACCCGATCCTTGTATAACGCCCTCATAGCCGACAACAAGAAGCCAGCTTGCGATCGTCTTGCAATCCAGTGATATTGGTCAAGTCCTCAGACCCCGAGCTTTTGGGAAGTCACCCAAAAAGCCCCCAAGGCATGCTAATCTATATATATATATATATATGATTGAGACATACAGGTTGCAGGGCTGATGCTATCCACCCTTGCCTGTCAAGTTTGGCCTTGTCGCCTCAACCCGCTTCTTCCCTCCCCCACCCCGCCGGGTGTATGTATTATGATATCAATGTATGTGTAGAGCCGCGGGTTTTGGCAGGTTCTCCGTCGCCTGTGACCACCTTCGTCCCGGCAGCTCCAACGATGGCTGGGGGAACTCCAGCCAGGCCCCACTTTTGGGAGCGTTGGGTGGCAACTTCGGAGGCTGAAGAACCCCTTTCGACAAACTCGGAAAAGTAACTCAGAGTTCATGTCTCTGCATCAAAGCCTCATGGGAAGACGCGCAGAGTTCCTTGGAACCGAAGTCCCAGAGCTGAGTGCCTGGTTGTCGGAATTCTTGGTTTTTAGCTGAGGGCCCAAGCCCGACCTGCTGCGTTTGCGTGCTTTGGTCGCGAAGATCAGTCCTGAGACCCTCCGCTCTCCCTCTCCCACTGCTAGTATCCCCCTCGCTCTGCAGTCCCGGCAGTCCCGTTCCCAGGTTTCCGCCAATCCAAGCAGGGCCAACACCTCAACAGAGGGTTGGTGGGTTTTTAGAGTTTCGAGTCCTCGCAGCGTCTGCTGCCGCAAGAAGTTCGAGCGGACAACACATGAGTACAGTGGAAGAAGCATATTCACCTCGGAATTATCTATGATAGCAGCCAGGGCAACTATGCAAAACGCAAGCACGGCAAGAGCAGATGCCTCTGAGAGCCCAAGTTCACGGCAACCTTGCAACACAGAGCATGTTGGCTGTTTGTGGAAGACACAGGATCGTAGAGCACCCCTTCTTACAACTGCAATGGGAGGAAGACTACAAATTCGGCATGTGTCCATGGCACACTTGATTAGACCGCTGCGACCTCGCTTTACAAGCTGCACAGCCTGCGGCAAGTTTTTTGTTTATGTTCTTGGCCGCCCGACCGAGGTGCTCCGACAGACCTGACAATCAGGGCCCCTCGTGAGGGGAGCCGCGACTACGAACTGAAGGATCAATCAAGGAAGTAGAATTTCGGCGTAGGATCGGCTCCTCCAGTGCTTCGTACCTCGGTAATTCGCATGAATTACTGGAAGCATAATTAGCATCTTGCAGCTGCCAGCAAAGAGGTGTCCTTCCCAACAGAGGCTGATAGCTGTGGTTTAGGTCTTCCCAAGTCTGCACTGATTCAGACATAGGGCCTTGATTTCCTGTTAGGAAAGGCTTTCTGGTGCTCGTGGGTTGGTCACAATCTGGCAGCTCTGCAAGCTCGAAGCTTTGCCTCGCCAGCCGGGCTGTCCCAGTATATTGCGGCGACCCTACTAGGTGGTCACGGTTGATGCTCATGCAAAAACCTGCATCCCGCAGGCTATGAAGACATGTCTCGAACTTCATTCCTTCCTTGGGCACCGAAAGTTTCAATCCAGAAGCAAAAGGCAGAGGCTCTTGCTGTGAGCGATTCTTACCTGCCTTCACGCTATCGTGCACCGTTCCGATCGGGGCTGCCGGCTGCGGCAAGGCTCGGCCAGGTCTTCTGAGCCTCGGAGATTCTTCGCCCGGCCAGCTCGAGACTTGAAGTGTGAGAACAGAGGCACGAAGGAAGCAGCGTCATTCTGAAACCACACACTTTAAACTGCCAGTGAACTGGCCCGGGCCAGGCAACAGAGATTTTCGTCTTATGTTCAGGGCCTTCCGATGGTTGCGACACCTTTGCCTGTCGGAAGATATGGTCTTAGGTCGAGGGGGGCTGGAATGGGAAGTGCGTGGGTGAAAGAGGCTTAAATCAAGCCCTTCACCACATGGGAGTTTCCGAAAATAAGGGGACCCTAATATTGGGGTCCTTATAATAAGGATCCTACTATTTGGGGTACTAGATTAGGGTCCCCTATTTTTGGAATACCCCACATTCCAGCCAGCTGTCAATGCCATGTGTAGCAGCGCAGAGCTACAGAAAAAGGCTCGGCGGCTTAAGTTGAGCAGGCCCCAGGCTCACGTGTTTGAGCAAGAAGCTGCCGCCATCATTCATGTGCGGCATCCGGAGATCTATTGACTTGATGGCAGGAGAGCACCCCAAATCTCAGAATCCGTGAGTATGGGTTCGACACACAGGTGAGTGCACGATCAGTGTAGACGCCGTTAGTTTTGAGTTTCGGGGTTTGCATTTATGTTGAAGCTAATTCTTGCGCCCAGTCTAGCTTCGGCTTGAAGCACGTCCCGGCTGCTATGTCAGAGCTCGACCGGATCCGAGAACCGAGTGCTTACGACCGCACGCAGGAGATCCACAGCGTTGTGGTGCTCCTGGGACTGTCCTTCTTCGGCTACATTTGGGGCTTTACAGGCCTCCGTCCAACCTGTAAGCTCCCCCGCTCCCCTTCGGGACCCCGGAGCCTTGAAGCGGTAAGCCGGGCACAGCCCTTCCAACTGAAACGGATAGAAGAAGGAAGTGTTAGATGCTGGTACCAAGACTTTGGACCTTAACCTGAGGGTCCCCCACCTTCTTGATGCCTTGACGTTTGTTTCACGGCTCCACTTCAGTACATCTCCCTGAAATAATCGTGTCTGCTTGCTCGGCCCGTGGTTGCAGCGCTAGGCACGCTTTTTGATTCCATACTGCTGTCAGAAGGGCGTAGAACTTAGAACTTACACAGCTAACCGGTTCTTGATGCCGTACTGCAAGCGAAAAGGCCTTGACCTTGTGCAGGAAAGCGCGATTGCGGATGCCGTGCTTCAGACGAAACGGCGTTGAACTTGCATAGATAAGCGTGATATTTGATTCCGTACTGCGGTCGAAAGGGCGTAGAACGATGTGCATGCACAGTCTCCTGTACAAAATGGAACGTCGCGGAACAACTGCTTCTACCCGGGTCGACGATGTTTAGACTCACCAACAAGTACCGAACTCCATCGCAGGCTTAAGAATTGGAATAGGGTTTTGGGCCATGCTATAAGAGCATTATGTTAGGACTATAGGGAACTTCTTCTCGCAATTTTTTGTGAACCCTGTCTGGCTCGTATCCTCGAATCCAACATCTGGGCAATTTGTTCAGGGGAGCTTCCAAAATCCTGGCAGGAATGTTCCTTTCCGTGCCGCTCCTCTTCGCGATGCATGCCTGGCTAGACACCGTCGTACGCACGCAGTCCTACCAACAGGAGGCCTCCTGGGGATCAGACCAAGTAGGAGGGCAACGTGGCTTGACATGAAGCGGCTCAAAGCCCTTCGATTGGATTTGTCTAATCAGTTTCCGGCGAGGTGTATGGAAGTTCAGGGAATATGGGCAAACACAGTCGACCTTGACCTGCCGTCAGCCAACCCTCCCAAGACCCACTTGTATCAAGTATTTCCAGCAAGCACCACCGATGCCAGTTTAGTCTAAGCAGGCATTGAAGCCTTGTGTCAAGCTTCCGAGAGCCAATGTGTTTCGGAGCCTTGATGGCCGACTCGGAGGCGCGTGAAGACGCGCGCTTCATCATGGGGCCCCGACCCCAGAGCAAATGACCGAGCTGTTGCTGGCGCTTCTTGTTTCCTTCGGGTTTGGAACTCGCTCTGCCGACGTGGATAAAACTGGGCTTCAACCACCTTGCAGAAAGGCTTGACGAATGCAGCGAAAGGCAGGCAACCAGCCAAACAACAACATTTGCATGCTTGGAAAAGGTTTCACTCAGAATTCACTGCAACACACTCACGGATCGGTTTTCTGGAGCATGGTGTTTATGATTTTTCGTGATGGTCAAGAGTGGCAGAGCGGATCGCGGTGTCAGTGCTTTGTCACGGTTCTTCGTCTGCAAGGATTGGATATACCAGTCTGACGGAAACGTACCGCTCGTCTTGTCAAGCTTCAGAGAGAGCTGCACAAGGAAAGCTTGAAAAGCCCTTGTCACCGTTGTCTCTTTCTAGTTCAGATCCGAGGATGCTCGAGGGCCGCTGGCTGGCAGACAGCGCACAGGACGTCGGGTCCCCAGTCAGCTTTCCGGCTGGGCCCTTCCAGGAATGCGAAGCCCACGGCAAGGGGAGCCGAGAAAGCTGGAGCGTGAGGTCGGCAAGGCAAAACAGAGGTGAAGGAAAGAAGATGCAAGCCACTGGCAGAACAAGTGCGCCGGTCGGAATCCTGAGCAGTTATAAGCTTACAGGACGGAAGCCGCAATGTTTTCAGCTGAGCCAATCTGCAGCGACCCTGCATCATCGAACTTCACGCCCGCACCCCACTCAAAGGTGGGCGAGAAGGGCAACCAGAACGATGTGAACCTGTTGACGGGAAACATCGAGGTGCTCCCAGAATTGCTCCGGCCACCATTGATGGGCTCCGTGACATGAGTGAAAGCCGAAGCCATAGTCGGCTTTGCTTCTAGCCTAGTTTCATCACCGATCTTGGGCTTCCCATCAGGACTATCATAAGTGGTCTGTGCCATCCGTAGGAAGCCTGCAGTGCACACCCTTCGACCTTTTTATAGCTTGCCATTGAAATGTGAACCTCAGACGGTACTTCAACACACACTCTGCGTGATGCCATTCGAACGGAGCTAGATTCTATCTCGCCTGACATCGAATTGTCTTCGGAGGAGGTCGATGAGGAAGGCCGGCCGATTGAGATGCCCTCATCCCGCGACCAAGACAGGCGCCCACTTGCAGAAGCTGCAAGGGCTGTTGAGCGACAATTAAGTGATGTGTGCTTGTACGCAGGGGCCGTGCCAGCATTGCGAAGACATTTGCCAGGGCCAGGTGGTCCTTAAAGAAAATGCAGAGCTAGCTGCCCTCAGTGCTCTTTCAACAATGAAAACAGCTCATGCACTGTCGACCCCTTCGAGTAGAAACCCTTCAGAAAGGAAATTCCGTTTTCTACAAGCATCGGAACCACTCTGGTTGATTTTGTCTTGGTTGGTCGCGTCTCTTTGTAATCCACACGAGATTTCGGCCGACGAAGGAGTCTCAGCGGACCCGTGCAAGCGACACATTCCACTGATTCAGCCACATGCTCAGACTGCTGGTTGAAGCTTGAGTTTGCAGGCGTCCGTGAACATCATTGCTCCAACGACTGTTTTCCAAAGGGTGCTTTCCGGTGCGAGATCATGGGATCTTTTGTCCAGTTAGCATGGCTTACGAGAAAAATTCTGGCTTGTCGTGATCATGTGGTGGCAGAAGCAAGCACACACACAGTCACAAACCCGACTCTGGGGTTCTGGAGCTGACACGTCAGGTTACTGACTGCTACTTCACAGAAAAACCGCATAAGCTGAGACCCGCGGCAAGGTTTGGCCTGAACACCAATCAGCGTAGAAGGCTTGCTAGAGAAGCTTCCCCGTGCCCAGAAGCAGCAGCCCATGATCGAGTCGGACCTGTTCCGAGGGATGAAGGCCGGAATCGCTAGAACCAGCAGAAACAATAAGCTAGGAGGGTTCGGGTACTTCTCGGATTTTGCACCAAGAAGGCTTGATAGTTTGAGACATGCAACCGCACAGTGCTTTTGATTGAAGAGTTGACGACTCAGAGGAAACAAGCTAAAGTCTTCCTGTGGAATACCGTGTATCCACCGTCGCACCGCGCACAGTCAACAGATTTGTCCTTCATCACAGGACTCTCATTCCTCCGCCCCATCTCATTTGGGGGCAGGACATGCTCGATGTGCGCGATCCTACGACCGGCGAGGCCGGTGGGAAGCCTGTGAGAAGACATCAGAACCTCCAAAGAGATCAATTCATTTTGCAGGGCTGTTGTTGCCGACTTACTTGACTCCAACTCTCCAAACTCCAAGTAGCGGGCTTCAGAGTTTCAGTGTTTAGCCTCCCCAATCGTTGAAAACAAAGGACCTCCCGCATAGACCACAAGCAGCGATTTTACATCATAAGTCTGATGTTTCTGATGATGCCTTCAGGTGCGAGCCGTTGCTCTACTCTTGCGCTGGATCTTCCTCACAGGCGCATGTTTGTTCTGGCAGTTCCAGGCTCCAAAGAACCATATAGTGACGAAATCTACCGGAGGTGTTTGAAGTTCCGACAAGCCGTGACAGAGCCGCAACCGCAATGCACTGAAGAGGCATGTTCACCTTGATTTTCTTCGGCTTCTCCATCTTCCACTGGCACCTGCACTACTTGATCCACCCTTCCGGGGGCGCGGCGCTGTCCCCAATGGTGCATCCGAATCGATGGCATCCTTTAGACAGGCAGACGTCAACTTTCAAAGGCTGCAGTGCCATAGATGACTATTTGCAGCGGAACCCCGGCCAAGGCAAAGACAAACGCGACCCATGCAGCAACCGACCCGGCGGACACTCTGATCAAGCACACTGAGGCGAACGGGATTCTTTCAATACTTCCAATGATATTCAGCATGTGACCCTCTCCCCTTGGTGACCGTGCTCTCTATTGAGACTGTCTTTTGCTGTCTGCGCAGGAGCTCAGCACGTCGTCCCGTGCAGAGGCACTCAAACGTCGTGCATCTGTCACAGCTTTGAGTTGACTGTCACGGGTGATGTTCGCCCTGATTTCTCGAAAATGCGCCTCCAGACGCCGCCGGGCTGATACGACTTTGCAACAAAAGTACTTTTGCCAGGGTGCCGGCTTTCTGTTCACGACGACGGTGGTATCCACGGTCGCGGAGGTGCGAAATCCCAGAGCAGCGCCGGAAAGCCCTGAATCCTCTTGTCAGACCAAAGTCAGACCCAAACGCTTCAAGAGGCTATAGGGCATATGAACCAGTCAAGTGGAGAATCTTGTTCTTGCGAGTGCACACGCAACCGATCAAGCTAATCCGACAAGCCGTCCCAACTTGCACCGACAGCGAGGTCGAAAATAGCTCTTCGCTGCCCTCCTTTCCCTTAAATGGCACTGCGCTGCCCTCCTTTCCCTTCAGGCCGGTGTCGAGGGTTTTGGTGTTCTGATTTCGAAAAGAACCGTTTCCGGCAAGGGCAGGTCTTTCTCGGCCGTCTCGAACATGAAGATGGCGTAAGGAGGGTCGTGAAACTGCAGCACCGAAGTTATTGCACAGGAGCTGGGAAGCCTCCAGGCCTTAATTGCACTTCACTGCCAGTGCTGCAGGGGTTCGCCAGAGCTCCACAGCGGAGTGAGCCACCACGATGCCAAAGGCGCGCAGGGGACGGTGGGCTGTTGGTGCAAGCACTTTGCCGAAGTCCTTCGTAGGATCAGGTTTGACAAAGCAGGCTGGTGCATCTGCCGTATCTTGTTGCTTTAGCAAACCAGCATTGCTCCAAAAAGCAAAGACCGTAAAGAATGCAAATTCGAGATCTCAGCAGCTTGCAGGTTTGCATGTCGGCAGGGAGCCTAGAGATGTGTGCAGTTGGCATACCCTCAGACGATCATGTTTGGTGGAAGAACTGAGGCACACTCCACGCCCACATCGAAAGCTTCGATGACCTTGCCTCCTCAGGCCACGAGTTCTGGAGATTTGTAGCTGGTCGAATTGTTGCGAAACAAGTGGGGCTCCGCAGCATTTGGAGCTCAATGTGGATAGTGTTGTACACACACTGTTTGTACGAGTACAACCTCAGCATACTTTGCAGGCAGCGTGTCTGAATCCAGCAAAGTTTCAAAAACCAACCGCCGGGAGCTCAGATCATGCAATCTGCAAAAGTCGCGGCATCAGTGCTGCAACTAGCAAAGACAAGGTTCCAGCTCTGACGAGAGCCAAAACGAGACCAGCCGCGGACCTGGTTGTCACGGATGGACACGCCAGCGAGGGGAGAGGTTTGTTTTGCGATAGGTTTTTACTGCAAGGCTTTGTCGGAGCTTTGAGTGCGCGTGCGGGCTTGCATTCGGAAATCCCGAGTTCCTTGTGACACACAAGGGAATCGAAGCCATGGGGGGATTAATCCGAGTTTCGATGGTCGCTGCTAAGTTATCGACAATTTGCCTACCGAAGTTTCGAACTAAAAGCCCAAGTCTCCACGATGTCTCTTCTAAGGCTCGATCGACTCGACGGCAGAAGACAAGGTCAAACTGCATTTTTATGGTTTTGACTCTACGACAGGGTTCACAGGGTCGCATGGGTTCTTTGACTTGGAGCGTGTTCAAACAAGTCACACCAAGAATTTGTCATTGTTTTTGGACAGGTTTGCCATGTTGGCGAAAGCTACCAAATAGCAATGCATCCAAAGCCTTGCAATGAACCGTCGCACCGAACAGTGAATGCCTTCGAAAAATCAACACCCAACACGGATTTCAGAAACAAGGGAAAGACGATTCTCCAGGTGTCAGCTGCAGCGACTCAGCAAGGGCTAGTTTTTCAACGCAGCTAAATCGGATTTGTGCGCAGGCCAGCGAGATGAAGACGAGGCGGCTCTTTCTTTAGAGTGGGGAATCAGTCGCGAAGCCCAGCCTTTTGCTTCGACAATCGCTGCGATTCTGAACGAGGCCTGCATTGACATAGTTGTTTTTGTTCGTTTTTGGCAGAAATCGTCAGCAAGTGGCCTGGCATCGCACTTGTTCACATTATCCTGAATGCAGACGTGCGATACACGTGAAAAGCGAGTGATTTTTGCAATCTGTGGCAAGAGTTTATATAAAATAAAAGAATCTTGGTTTTTCCAGACAAGCAGCAGGAGGCTCCTTACTCTTTATTTCTATACAAAGCAAAACCTCTTGCTAGCACTTGGCCATGCGTGGAATTCTGAATTTCTATATATATATATATATTTACTTATTTGAGGTTTCACTATTTATTAAAAATTAGATTTTATAAATTCTTATTTTTATCGAATATTTGTACTAAATCATAGAATATGAAATATTCATCCATTCTAGAAAGCGCTATGGCAAAATTATTTCTGTACGCTTCGGGCGCTTAGATTTCAAAATTTGGAGAAATTTATAGATATGGCGCGCGCAAAATTTTGAAGTTCGGAGTGTAATTTTAAGAGATTTGTGTTCTCGGGCTAAGCCTGAGTTTCTAGAAAAAAAAATTTGGAGATTTGGATAGCTCGATGCTTCGGTCTCGAAATTTATGGAAAATTTTGAATGATTTATTTTCTAAATTTTCAAAAATTAAGATATTGAAAATTTTGGAAAATTTGCAAATTAGGTATAATTCTATTTTAAAAATTTGATATAAATAATATATTTTATAATTATTTTATAGTATTGGAATATAGCATTTTATTTGATTATGATGGTTATCGATCATGCTGATTTTTATCTATAATTTTATGAACTAGTGCTTGTAAATGATAGCCCAATCTCTATTTCTTTTTTTCTATTTATCTGTCTTTTTCTCTGATTCTTTCTTTGCATATCGTTCTTTTATCTCTATCCCTCTCTCTCTATTCTACTCTCTTTTCTTATATTTTCTATTTTATCTCTCTATCTCTCTTTCTCTTATATCCATATCTCTATTTTTATCTTTTTTTTTCTTTCTATTTCTATCTTTTGATTTATGCCTATCTACTTTTTTATTTTTTTTTAATATAATTAATCATAATCATATTCGGATCTTGATTGAAAATAATTCTGACCAAGGCCATTATATTATGCAAGGAAGTTATTTTCAAATGCAACCGGTTGTCGTTGGCTCGTATGCAGCCAGGTTGCAGCCGTCGACAAATTGCATATGCAGGTTTTATATTTTATTACTGATGCCCCTCTAGATTTCATATCTTGATTGTAATTCTGCCTTTGGCTTTCGGCATGGTACTCTGGATGGATTTGTCGCAAGGCGTTATTATATAAAGCTTTGGGGCTGGCTGCCATAAAAACAAATCGCATAACTTCCGGCAAAGGGAATGTCTTGGCAAATGCCATGCTAATAAATAAAGGTGCGGTGGTGGGCAAATGACATGGGAAAAGTTTGCTGCTGCTCTGGTCAAATTTATGCCACAGATTATGTTCCGGCAAACTGGTGACAGATTGCAAATGCTTGTGAGCGGCCATCACCGAATTTTGTTGATTTCCGATACAAGAGCTTGCAAAATAAACCTTATTGCAAGCACCCGCTAGCCATCACCGCCGTATTTGCCAAGACAAACTTGAATATATTTTGGGTCCTGTTTCAGGACACTTATGAAGCTTAGCCAAATCTATTTGGTCCCGGACCTGCGATACCCACATCAAACTTTCGATTTACAGACTTCAAAAAAAGCAAATAGTTTTATTCAGCGATCACCCTTTCAAGCAATGCTCGCAAGTTATCGCAATTAAAAAAAAATTTTCACGACAGGCCACGAACAACCATGACCGCATTTGCCACAGAACCGGGTCACCAGCATTGACGTGCCGCCACGTTCAACAAGCCATCACTGCAGCATGCCGCCATGACCGTGGCATTTGCCCAAATCGGTTTTGCCCCACGGAAGCAGCCAAAACCTTAATCCAAGATGCCCGACCTCCATTCTTATTCTGTCTGGACTGCTTGCACAAACCAGATCCACAGACCACGCGGCAGCCCATTTCAACCTCGGCCCAAATTTTTCTATTGAGGGCCAACGAGCTGCAGGGTTCCCAAGAATCAATGTTCCCAACGACACCCTCTTCCCGGACGCACGTTGGATATGTGCCATCTGCGATCCAAAAAGTGTTTTTCTTTGGAAAATGGTTTGCATCAATGAAATTCAAACAAGAATACGAAAGTAGCAAACAAGATTGAAATTCAAAAAAAATTCACAATTTTCATTCATCAACTTTTGAAATGGAATCAAAACAAAAAAAATATCAATGCACCCTGGCCGCAGCGCTACATTCTCGGTTGTTTTGTTTTTGAAGAATCCTGCAGCCGAGCAACGAACTTGGGCCGACCAGGCCTTACTTGTGGACTTGCAGGGCGCAATCAACGAGAATAAAAAGAAACGGGAAGCAGGCGCTTCCACGGAGGTTTTGTCGATGTCCAAGTAGCTACACAGCTACACGACATTTGTTTTTCCGTCTTGAGACATAGTTCCGACCAGTGTCTAGAAATGATGGAGAAACGGTGGCAAAAGTGATTTCCGTGTTCTCGCTGCCAGCAGCTGAACGCTGACTATGATTTTCATCGCTAGCTTGTTTTGAAAAGGAGCTTCAAAGCTTGCCCGAAGCGCTTCAACCCTTCCAAAGCCTTTCGAGAGGAGAAGGACTTTAGAACTTTAAAAAATGCCAGAAGGCCCCTTTCCAAGGAGAACAAAGCGAGAACATTCAATTGTTTGCTTCTTTCCAATTGCTGATTTGAAAAAAAGAAATGCCTGGGCTTTACCATGGCTTGCTGCCTTCATACGACTGACGCGGCATCCAAAAAAACCAGCATGACCCAATTCTGAAAGCACATTGTCTGGATAGACGCAGGCAAAGTAATACGTGGACGTGGTGCAATCATCACTCTTGACCGCAGGTTCGTAGCCTTTTCATCAACAATTCAAAAAGAATATTATGTTTGAGTTTTTATCATTCGAATTAGATTTTAAATTTCATAAAATATTGAAGCAAAATATAAATTTTGTAGAAAATATTTCTCATTCTTTTCAAAAGATTTCTTTTCAAATGAATTTATTGAATTTTCATATTATATATTTCAGATTCAATTTGCTTTTTTTCTTTATTCAAAAGCTATCAAATCTATTTTTTTTGGATTTTATAATTTCTCAATATATAATATAAAAATATAAAATGTATATATTTGTAATTTTTCTTATTCAATGATAATGTATATTCTCCAATAAAACGGTGTCGGCTTGCGGCCATGTTTTTGTGTGCACTGTGGCACCCCTGGAATGCGGTCGCTTGCGGCATCTCTTCGTGAAAGCTCTTGCATGCTTGTCTCGAGTTACTAAAATCTTGCAAATTTTGCTACCGCGAGCACCGCCGCTTTCCCGATTCTAAAATCTTGGATATTTTGGTAGCTTTGGGATATCTCTCGGTCTTTAAATTTCAAATCTTCCATATTTTGGTAATTTTAGGGTCACATTCTCCGGATTATAAAATCTTGGAAAGCACAAAGCCTCTCTCCATGCATCTCTCTGCGCATTTTTCCTGCGAAGATTTGGGAAGTTCTTGTAACGGAAATTTTTCTTAGCAATTAATTAAAATTACATGTTATCATCATCTTTTTAGAATTTTTCCACCTGAATTTACGATTAAAAAAAAATCAAAATTTGAGTATCGCGAGCTTTAATATTATTTTTTTTGAATAGAAGAATTTTTTTTTACGAATTTATTTATCTTATTCTGGTTTCAGTTATGGATTCAGGATTAATTGCTTGTAGATTAATGATAGGTCTTCTTTATTTAATTCATATGATAATAGTTTCTAAGTGTCTTCTTGTAGATTTGAATTTGGGTGGGAAAACACTTAAAGTCTGTTAGAATATTACTTCTTATAATTTTTTTTAAAATATAATTACATATTCCGAATCTTTTTTATTTCTGTAATAATATTATTTTATACAGAAATTAGAATTCACTCGTTATTTCTATAGTCGGGGACAGCGGTGGCATGATTTTTTGATTTCTAGCAGTCCTGGATGTCGTGGGAAATAATATTCTGAGTGAATACGATTTGAAGACCGTCATCGGAGTATAATACGAAGCCTTGGTTTTTGCTCGCTTCTATCAGCACATGCAGACTATCAGGGCGGACGCGTGCGCATATAGCCCCCCGTGAAAGCTGGTCATACGAGCTGTAGGCCTCGTTGTTGTAGTATTCATTTCTGAAGAGTCATGGCCCTTTCGAAGCGGCGTCTATCACTATGACTCTGCAATTATTTATTTTTATTATAGCATTACAAATCATTTGAAAATATTTTTCCAATTCCCAAATATATTCAGAAGCTTGGGTTTTAATCGTTGGACATACGGGGGAGGCCACCTCCTGCGCACCCCAAACCATACCAGTTTTTCGGACCCGAAACCGAAGGGCACGTTCCAGCTTGATGAATACAACAAGTCAGACACAAAGCTCTTGCAAAACTGAAA
>CAJNDV010032571.1:19268-39539 GCA_905221635.1 Symbiodinium sp. CCMP2456 | reverse complement strand
TATGACAATGTTGTTATATATATAGAGTGCATTTAGAGTAGATTAACTTATCTTGTATGCATACATATATATATACATACATACATATACATATATATATATATATATATTAATATATATACATATACATACACATGCGTACATACACCCATGTTGTATGTGTATATGTATATACATATATATATATATGTATAAATAAATATAATAAATATAAATATATAAATAAATAAATATATATATATATATATATGTATATCTATATGTGTATGTATATATGTATGGATACATATATATATATATATATATATATGTCGTGTGTGTATATATATATATACAAAGAAAGCGACTCTTTCTAGTCTGCAGCCCCAACACAAATCTCCGAACACCCGGCAATGGTCTCGAATCACTGTAGGGAATCTTGCTGCTGTCACACGCCCGGAACGGGCTATCGTTGCCCGGTCTGATTGTGCATGCAGCGTGTAGATAATCGCACTTTTGGGCGGATAGTTTCTTTTTCTACGGTCATTGGGCTCATAAGGCTTACACGTCACAGAGCCTTTGATGACTTGCAACAGAATCAGATCGCAAAGGATGTTACATGTTGCACGCTTCAGATGCTCGAGAAGTCTGCCAGAGCTGAATGTGGGACGACGTGGTCGGACAGTGCGTGAAGGTGCACCGGGCAAGAAGCGAGTCGTCGCGAGGTCATGGTGCAAGCCGGAGGCTGGGATAGTTAGTTGCCAAGGGCCCTTCACCACCTTGATTGAAGGGTGCACCGTGCACCGTGGACATGCGCGCACCCTTGCACTCAAAGGGGAATCACGGCATCCTCCGAATGGATAGAATCAGACAGAATGCAGCTGTGACATCGCTCGCAGAACCGAGCACCGAAAAGAGGCAGAACAGCAAGGCGGGGCACGCCGCAGAGCCGCAGAGGCCTTCAGGAGCTCACGGAAAGAGTGGCTCAGCGAAGTCCTTCTAGTCGCTACAGCGCAAATCAGTGCAATCGAAAGAGAAGCCTGGGGCCCAGTCGATGGCAGTCTCAACCGGAACAATGCGGGGTTTCTCCAAGGCAGCTTGCCGCGCTTCGGTTTGTACAACGACTGCTCTCCCATGCAGTATTAAGAATAGAGTCCATGCTTCAAAACGACTCCTTGAGGCAGGCTTATGGCTTGGAAGATACTTGACACAGAACCTCAACATGGAACAACCTCCATCAGGCGTGGACATAACAAACAGGCTGTTTGAAGCGAGGAGCACCTCGACAACGAGAAGCATCGCCTGCGAGCCGTGCTTCTGATCCAGGCGGCTGCTGAGTCTGAGTATCAACAGTGGTATCGACGAGCTCACACGAAAGCCAGAAATCGGTGTCCATTCGATTCTGTCGACCGCTTGCCATGAGCCTGCAACAGGCATGGTGGAAGGGCTGTTTGGTGCGAGGGTTTGAAGCTGCACACAAAGCCCTGCTCTCGGCATGTTCGCGTGGCACTATCATAGGAACTGTATGAAGGCGAGATTTGCAGTTCTTTCGTTGTGCTTCGATGTGTTTGTGCATTAACGAACCCGTGACAGCAGATGCATGGAGCTCTTTGGGCCGTTGATTGGTGTAGAGAAGTCTTCAGGCAATGGTAGATCCTTTACGTGCAACAGGGGGTCTGTGATCGTTCCTCTGAGGCGAAAGAGCAACGAGATCAGCAGCGAGCCCGGAGCACTTTTCGCTTTGAATCCCCTGCGGACGTCGTGCGAGGCTCAGGCTACTGGCTTCTTCCCAACCAAGCTCGAAGCATGACCGAAGCGTCGCTGAGGGACTTACCTGCGCGTGTTCGCATAGGCTTCCTTTTGCAGCAGGAATCAGCCAGTGCACTGGCTACGTTCTTCGACAATCCTTCAAGGACACCTGTCTGCTCTCACGCTTACCACCTCGTATGACCATCGACACTTTTCAGGACAATTCAGCAGGTGCCCGACGTTGGGGTGGAAGAGAAGGTTCGGGCTTTACCCGCCCCGACATGATGAACCCACGACATGTAACTTGAGCAAGGTCTTGCTTTTGAGGTGCTGTGTTCTGCCGAATGCCACTCGACGCAGGAAAACTCTTCGTCGGATGAGTCCAAAGCCAGACAGGACGAGCCCACTCCGAGGTGAAGCATTGTGAAAACAGTCTCATACGGCGTGATGATATGCGGGTTCTTCATCTCCTACTTGATACCAGGTACAAGCTGCCACTGAGGCCGCAGCATCGTTCCAGCATACCTGCACTCAGTCCTACCCTCCCCTTTGCAGGAGACTCAGCCGGACGGGTGGCTCTGAGGCAGAAGCCTAGCCCCTGGTAGCAGGGCGTTCTGCATTGTCGTGTCCTGGCAAACTCCAATGGCTGAGGAGAGGGTTCACCAGCGACCGCGGCAGATTCACATCTACTTCTCTGATACCGGGGGTGGCCATCGCGCCTCCGCGCTATCTTTGGAGGCGTCACATGTCAATTTAGACTGGACTGCTCCGAAGCGGGGCACGTGCCGTGGAAGGCGGCTCTGAAGAAGCTCTATGGGAACCAGGCTACACGGAAAAAAGCTTTCAGAATGCCACCGCGGAGCCTATCTGTGCATACCAGGTGTCGGTGACCCTTGTCGATTTCATAAGACATGCAATGCCGTGGCCACTGCCCATGCCCAAGATGCGACTCCTTTGCGGATGCGAAGCATAGACCTGTTTCAGAGCCTGCGTGCACAGCATTTGACCTTCGTTCTGGCAGGTCGCAGGCACCAGAAACCTACCAGGCATCGGATGCGACATGTTTCAGATTGTGTGCCGTGCGAGCTTTGCATGGCAGACATTGGGTCACTTCCCATCGGTGTACAAACGCGCCGCATCCTTATAAGAGAGGTTTGTTTTAACATTTTTCAAGGTTACTGTCGAGGAGGTGATGCAAGTGTACCCCATCCAAGGCCTGGGACTATGACCAAGACAGCGAGACATGGTGCGACACTACGAGTTCCCTGCCTCAATTGGGAGCATGGTTTTTTCACCCGTCGTTCCCTTTCAGTATCACTTGGCGGCAGCCTTATTGCGAGTGGGCACATCATCCTCTCACATGGTGTGCTTCTCTTGTCGGTGATTCTGACAAAGGCTACAAGATGATGTGGAGTTACTGCCGGGAGTGCGGATCACAGCAAGCCAGATCCAGCGAGCTCACTGGATTTCGATTGTCAGCACTGCTCGCTGCCTTGCAGCTTCAGGTCAGTCCTCAGTTATTTAGAGCAGGCTGCGTTGGATTTAGACCTCATCATCTCTGTTCATCCACTGCCGGGTGCTAAGACCCGACCTGGGACTCTTTGTTAGATGGGCCCGTGTTCGGGCGGCAGGATTCACCACGTGGTGATTGAAGGACTGGAAGAACTTGCTCGAGGCGGGTTCGTAGTGTGAGTTTTGGCTGTATGCTTCTGTACCAAGCCCAGACGACGACCCATGCCGGATTCAGCTTGTCGATTTGTTCGGCTGGTTGTAGAGAAGATGAGCTCGGCACGGTAGTTGAAGTGTGAAACTTGACAGTGTCTTTTTTCATGTTCTTCGGCAATCTCGTTTGACTGTGCAACCTCATGTCCATTGGGCAACTGTCCTCGGGCTCTTCATTTCCCTGCCTGTCTGTAACATCTGTGGTGGAGACAGCAGCTTTCGTGGGGGCGGATGGGAGCACAGAAACTCTCTGATCCAAGTTTGTCTGACCTACTCTGATCGCAAATGTCCGCTTTCAGAATCGCAGAAGGGGGCTACTCGTAGATTGTAGTGTCCCTCGAGGTTCCCAACCACCCGCAAGCCGCCAGGCCTGGGTTGTTGACAGTGTGATGTCATTGCCTGTTCTGGCCTTTTCTTCCAGGACTTGTGCCTGCCGGTTGTCACAGTTGCACTTGCCTCAGACGTCCGGATCTTTAGGCAGCCTGGGACTGGGGCGCACCTCAGGTGACAGACTTGGGATCTGCGCATCTATCCTGGTTGGCAGCCTACTTGAGATTTGCAGAGGTATTGTCGATGCACCGCGACTTACAGTTGCAGCTGGCACAGGTTTGACCCGCGCGCCGACATGTTGTTTGTCCCGAGTCAGGATGCCTCCCTAATGTTTGATGTCATGGAAGTAGAGCTGCCCTGACTCGCATCACGCAGCGGTAACCGTGCAGGAAATTTACCAAGCCGCCATCAAACGAGGAGTGCCGAGGAGGACCGGTCATCACTTTGTGAAGCAGGCTGCTCGCTTCATTACTGCATCTATATCAGTGCCTTGGCACCCTTGGTGTCGTATGAGCTCAGCTTTGCCGCTGACGTCCCCGAAGCCTACGACCGGTAGCGTTGCTTCAACGTGACTGCCAGGAAGATCCACTTGTGTGGCCTTCCGCTGAGGGAAGGCAGCTCTAACTTGACACATGTGATTCAAGTTTGAGTCTGCGCACGCTCCTTTCTCTTTGTATGCGCACGTAACATACTGTGGGCTGAAAGGTCACAATATCTTATATATATATATATATACACATACACGCATATATATATATATACATATGTATATGTGTATATGTACATATAGACATATACATATATATTTATATACCTGCATACATATATACGTTTCTCTCCCTCCCTATGCGTTGGTATGTATATATGCTTATATTACTTCGATATACATACATGTATGTGTTTATGTCTCTCTTTCTCTCTCGGTACACATATAGAAATACATACCTACACTTATGCATGCATGTATGTGTGCATGCATGCGATTCGGTATGGTGGTCTTTCGTGACACGTCTTTTGCATGGCGCTGTGTATGCAGGATCGAAAGCTAGAGCATACTTTGGTCTTAGCATCTACGACCGGCATTCATGGGGTCTGTACGCCCGGATATTGAAAACAATTCAAAGCACTTGATGACATCGAAAGATGACATCGACAAGTACTCCATGACCAGGTCCCAGTCCCGTCCCGCCGTTCCGTCTCGGCCCGTCCCGTCCCGCTCTTCCTGTCCGGCCGTTCCGTCCTGTCGCGTGCCATCCCGTCGCATCCGTCCCGTCCTTCCCTTCAAACTCGGGCATCGGAAACCGAAATACAACTACTTAAATCTTTAGTTGTCATGGTAGTCTTTTCGATGTCTGGGTGTCATACCCCTTTTGAGCAGGCTTTTGGTGTGCCGATCCTGTGTCTCCTGACCAAAAGCGCCAGCTGCAGGCGCGTTTGGCTAGCTGCCTCATTGGCGGGTCAACTGCACATACTTGATCATAGTTGCTGAGAAACCCGCATCTCTGAAGACACTGTGCTGTAGCTGAAAGGCTCAGTTGGGACTTCGACCCACTGAACGGCCTGAGGCATCAACGTTTGTCTAGGGGTTTTGGAGCCTGATGCGGCTGCCGTCAGGTTGTGCTTCTCATGGGAGGTGGTGAGGGCTTCGGGAAGCTCTTGGATGCCGCTTGGTGTCACTGTCATGACTGCAGAGCAAGGCATAAGGGCAGGCAGAAACTGCTTCATCAGCTGGATCGGTATCTTGTAATAAGGTAGCCTGCGCCATCGGCGACACGTTGATCGGCAGCTCCCCCAGTTGGTTCTCCGTGCCACATGTCAAGCCGAAGAACACAACTTCAATTTCGAGGCCTTGGTTATGGACAGCTTGTGGTTGTTTGTGGTCGGAACGAAGAGGCGTGGTCATGGAGAGGAAGGAGAGTGTTCCTGCACCCATGAAAAGTCTCAGGTCCGGAAAGCCCTGGTGGAGCCACTGGGACTGATCAGAGACATTCCGAACTCTGTATTGAAAGTCTTAAAGTCTACCATGCCGGCCACTCACTAACTGGTTGTCATCAGTAAAGTGCCCTGTGGGGAAAAGTGATAGCACCTGACATGAACACCAGTGATCATATGCATGTTATAGTGTGCTACGAATGTCCGGTGTTATGTCACTGTATTCGGAATTAGCTCTCCCTCCCCATGCACTCCAGGCGGCGCTGGACGCCCCGTGGCTTTGGGGACTGGAGAGTTTTAGAGCACGATCTGCCGATGACCTTGAAACATGACTATGCTGCGCCTTCGTATACCATGGTATTGCTACCCTAAACCCTGAACCCTAAACCCTAAACCCTAAACGTGGCATTGCTAGGTTCTTGAGGGAGCTGCCAGAATCGTAAAGATGGAGCTGTTCCTGACCAATCGGCAGCCCCTGGCTTGCTAGACAACCGGCAGGGAGAACGCAAGCGCTCTGAACCGACAAAGTCCGCAACTTTGAGCACCTTGAGAAGTATCGGGGGAGCTCCGACAAAGTCCGCAACTTTGAGCACCTTGAGAAGTATCGGGGGAGCTCCCCCGCAGGCAAGCGCTCCAGCGACCAGAAAGCATCGCCGCGTCTCGAGATGAAAGCTGATCATGCGCGGCACCATGCCGCTGAAAACGACGTGCGACGCTTGCTTCCTCTTATAAAGGTAGCGTCATACGGTCATACGGCCAAAACACATGAGCCTTTCCCGTCCGTGGTCCTAACTTCTCTTGTTGACGCGCATGTTGTGAGCTTGCGCCGGCCTCTGTTTGCAGGAATGGCTTTTCGAACCCTTGATTCTGGGTTTCGTCACAAACGTGGATCAGTGCGACGTTATTGTGCCAGGGTATGGCGAGTGGATGTGCACTTGTGATGATAGGTACATGACAGCTGCGGACTGTCTGGTGACGAAGGCGTGCGGTCATTCCTGCTTCAATTTTCGCTGTCAGTAGCACTGTGAGGGTCCTCAATGCTCATGTGTGTATGTATGTATATTTGCACATATATGTACCAAATTCGGTATTCATGTCTACTCGAGTTTCTTTGGTGACATGATTATAGGCAGGGTGATTGATCGCTGCCGCCCAGCCCGGCTTCCGTGCCACTCGGGCAGGCAGGACCCGGATCCATTGCCGAGAGCATGATCAAAGGCCAGCGAGACGCAAGAGGAAGCCCTAAACCCTAAACCCTAAACCCTAAACCCTAAATATAGTACCCCAAATAGTAGGAGCCCTATTTATAAGGACCCCAAAATAAGGTACCCCCTATTTGACGCCCAGGTCTGCCATGCCTTCTGACGGCTTTCGTGCCTGGCCAGGAGGAAGGCAATATCAGCTATGCCGACCCTGCGAGTTGAAGGGTTTAGGGTTTAGGGTTTAGGGCTTTGGGTTTAGGGTTTAGGGTGGAAGCTTCAAGAAGCAAGCTTCAAGAAGCATCCAAGGCCTGTGGGATGTTTCTGCCAGGTCACCGACAATGGTGCGGGTGCCTACGTCTCGGATGAGGTGACCTAGGGATGCTCTGTGTCATCTTCAGCCGTGTCGAAGCCAATGCCAGGATCCACATCTTGTGGCATCCAAGATTGAAGAGTGGTTGAAGGCTGCTTGCCACGTGGTTCTACTACAAGATGCCGGGGCTGTTGCATGCTTTTGCAGGACCCGCCCACTTTGGAAAGGATGTCCGAGAACGCGCAGCCCAGATGCAAATCAACTCCAGGATCGAATCAGTGTCGCCAGATTGTCGAGCATGGCTTGAGGCGAAGATTAGCGCAGCCTGATGCTGCGCTGGAAATTGCCCGGAGGTTCGCGGACGGGCATGGCATGAACAGATTTACCGCTATCCGTATGAGGATGTGCGACAGCCTCCTTGATCTCGGCGTGGAGCTTGAAGAGGCAGGGGAGCAAGGTTTCGAGATTTGCACTTCTGCTTCGAATCGTGGAACTACTGAGCAGGTGCGTTCCGGAAATTTCGGGACAACATGGAGGAATCAGCTGTTGCATCGCAAGGACCTTTCCTTCACTGCTGCTGTCGGTAACCAGAGGGAGCACTTGCAAAGGAGCAGCGCCGCAAATCAAGACAAAAAGCAACGGGTGAAGCTGCAACCAGCGAGGAGTGTGATGCTTCCCCTTGAAAAAAGTCCAGCGAGCACTTCGAAAGGGTAATTTTCCATCCTTAGATGCTTCATCGCAAATTAGCGATTAATTAGATGCTGCCGTTTGCACATGTAGGCATGTCGCAGCATGCTGGTTGTGCCATCATTGCAGATCTGTACAGATCAGATTACTTGCGGCGTTCAGATATTGGCTCCAGTCTCCTGTGCTTTTAGCTCTGGAGGTCTGGTCCGTGGGTCATGATATTCAGACTAGTGTTGGTGGCCTTGCCCTCGCTAGCGACGGTCTCAGCTTGAATCACTGGTCGCACCTCGGACACATTCTGCCGTCAACGAAGCTCGTGAGGTTGTGCGGTCTGCAGTCCCGCCATGTGCTATCAAAGGTACGGCATACAAGGACCGTTAGCTCCTTCATCTCCCAGCACTTTGTGTAGGTTTGCCAGAGCCCTGAGCAGGACCCTGAAGTTACAAAGCCCAATGGAGGCAAACCCTACGACGCATTGGCGTGCACGCCTCAACTTGAGTCAAGTGTGTCCCCGAAGACGCTCAGAAGCACAAGAGGTGCCAGATGTACTGCGAGACCAACCCGGACTGCACCGTTTTCACCTACTACAAAGACTCCAAGGCCGGCGGCTGAGAGCTGCGAGGAGAGAAGGCGCTCCTTGCCCTTTGAGGACTGCTGGATGTTAGGCACCGCCGTGGTGGATTCAACGGGACATGGAGAAGATGTGATTAGCGGGCCCGAAGACTGCGACCACCTACTTCCCGGCACCGCGGGGAAGATCGAGCCGAACCCTCTGCGGCAGTATCCCGGCGTCGTGGTGAAGTCTGAGGAGCCCGCCGTCTCAGCGCGGGAGGAGGCCGTGTCGGACAGCGCCGTGGCCGAAGAGACCCCGAGCTCGGGCTTCCCGTGGGCGTGGCTGCTGGGAGCCCGGGGGCAGGGTTTCCACATTTTCTGACGTCCGCATGGCCAAGTTTATGGCAGTTTCTAGTCCTGGAAAATGAAAAGTTCGGCTCTTGCGACCAGGAGGATGCGCGGTTGGTGCTGTGCTGGTGGGTGTCTACTGGTGTGCAGCAGGACCAGACTGCGAAGCTGGCTTCGTGTGAGCCGCGTGAAACCCAGCAGTGTTCTTCCGGGACAGGCGAGAAGCGAGCAAGAGGGAAGACCTCTCGCGGGACGAAGGCGCGGAGAGTCTATGTTGCCTGTCAGCTCTGATGAAAAGCTCTGAGGTTGAAGCCGACCTGGAGATCCCTCAGAGTGACCAAATGCCACTAGTGGAGCCAGGTATGAGCCCGAGCGGAGATGTTTGCATTCGTTTGCTTGAGGCGCTTTGATATGCCTGGGTCTCGAGGTCCTCTGGTGAACCCCGCGCAGCCGGCATGGATCGCGGCACCTCCAGTGCCTGTCCGGATTTCGGAGAGGCTTCAGTCATGACTCGCTGAAATTGATCGGTCGTGGGAGTCGCAAGAAAATGTTGCAACGGCGAACCCCGCTGCCCGATCGATTCTACCAGAAAGCCAAGTCAAAAGCTCGCAAGACGTGATGGACCAATCGCGCTGATATTGATTGTAAGCTAAGCTGCATTTCTTTAAGGCATCCGACAACAGCCATCCAAGTTCTGGGTCACCTGCGAGCATCGGAATCCGGCCAGGACACCGAAGACATCAAGCAGATTTCTAGAAGCTTACGGACAGGCCTAAGACAACTTGCGGAGTTGAACTTGCATCCATCATCGCTATCTTAGCTGCTAGATCCTAAGTCCATATCTAGCTGTTCATGCTGAAGACCCTTCGGAAACTCTGGCGAGCTCTGTGGATGTGCTTCAGCGTTTCGCGGATGTCCAGCTGCGCCCGAGGTGCCGCAGTACTACTCTCAGCAGCTCCAAATGCAAGCCCCGCTTTACCAGCCCAGCTATCTGAGCTATCCAAACCAGGCTTGCCAAGAGTGGGTGGGGGCTGTGAATGAAGAGCGTGCAGTCGCATTTCCTGTGCCTGTGCTGTGGGCTCTGGGTCAGGTCTACTAGTGCAAGCCTTTCGCCTCGCGCTCTCGCACTGACTTGCGCTGGCTCTGATTCGCTTGGACCAAAAATTGCTGACGACTTTCACATGGGTAGTTTTCTAAATTAGGGTCCCGTTTGGGGTCCTTTTTATAAGGGTGCCGTATTATAATAAGGACCCAAACAGGGACCATAATTTTGACAACCACCCACATTTTGTTGAAGCAGTTGTGAGACGGAGCATGTGCAAGCGGATGCTCAAGGTTGAGTTTGCTTGCAGAGAGCCAAAGCGGCCACCACGTCACTTCGATCATTTTAACTACAGAGCGCACGGTTCAGCATCCGACTTCATCAAGTCAAACAATGTTCCGGGCAGGGCTTCAGCAAAGCGCGTGAGGGGTGCACCTTGAATAAAAGCCGCTCCTGGGTCGCACGTCGAAGTGGGAGTTTCCGAAAATAGGGGACCCTAATATAGTACCCTAAATAATAGGATCCTTATTATAAGGACCCCAAAATAAGGTACCCCTAATTTTCGGAAACCCCCCAAGTGTCGCCGGCGCGCATGGGCAACGTAACCCAGTCCAGGCCAGAGCTCGGTTTGTGGCTGCAGACGAGGGACGTCTCGAAGCTGACCGCTTTCAGACATGGCATCTCCAAAAAGCTCCCCGAAAAGCGGGGCCAGCTCACCGACTTCTCCGAGTAGGCGTTCGCCGAAGAAGTCGCCAAACGGCCGAAAGCAAGCAGGACGGGGGTTTCGGGCAGTTTCGGGATCGACTGTGATCTTCAAATCATTCTACATCCTTAAGCCTTCAACTAGTCCCTTTGTAATGAGACTCCTCGTCTTGAGGCAAGCAGGCTGCGGTTGCAGCAGCAACTGAGTTTGTGCCAGAGGGCGACGACAAGAATGCTCCTGCAGCTGGGGACCAAGCTGTTAACAGGGGGTTTAGGGTTTAGGGTTTAGGGTTTAGGATTTAGGGTTTAGGGTTTATGGTTTAGGGTTTAGGGTCTAGGGTTTAGGGGGTTTACGACTCCGCTTTGCAGCTGTGGGCTTTCGGTGCACAGCGTCGCCAGGCATGGATTCAGTCGGTGCTCCTGCTTCACAACGAAAGACGGGCGGCTCACTGGACGCCTCCCCTGGCCATTGTCCAAGACTAGCATTGGAAGCAATTCCCAGCATGCAATAATAATTCATCTTTAAATGAGTTTCTTAATATTTGCGGATTAGGATTCTATTAGTTCATATATCATATATATCTTAATATCATCAACCCCTCTTGCTGCATCGCCTTGCAAGGTCTGGAGCCAGGAGTGCTATGAGCACGCCAGGCGGGAGCGTGAGTCGAGAAGTTGTGAAAGCCAAGACGCCTGCTTTGTCTCTTATGTGGGGGTTTCCGAAGATAGGGGACCCTAATATAGTACCCTAAATAGTAGGATCCTTGATTATCAGGACCCCAAAATAAGGTATCCCTAATTTTCGGAAACTCCCATGTTTGGAGGATGCAGGCCCAAGCCTGTGAAACTGCAGATCGTCGACTGTCCTTGTCCCAGTCCCCCCTCCGATTAGAAGCGAGGGGACAAGCCCGAATGCGGCCGAGGACCAAAAACTTCGTGGAAAGCTTAAGTGGCCGCCATGGGCAAAACTCCCTGGGCCCTTCGAGGACATCTTGCGAGAGCAGGGAAGGCGTCTGCTTTTCATAGCTTCATGCTTGGAGAGGATCATGGTTATAAGTACCTTGATTGGGGTTATAAGTAATTATAAGTATAGTTACCTTACTTATAACCCTAGTTGCTAAGTGCTTCTGCAAGGAAGGAGTTGAAGTGGGACCAGGCCGCTGCGGAACACGTGGTGACTCAGTGGTACAGCGAGCTGGACCGGGGCCGGGGGGATTTGCTCCGAATTGCACTGTGTCTGATGCGGGACACTGCGATACTTGTGAGGAGCATTATGACTTCCATCATCCTGGCCCGCAGAAGGGTTGCGTCAACTTCATTCAAATGATGTGGGCAGGGACGTGTTCGGTCAGCGCCTTGGTCTCTGAGACTACAGCGAGTCCATATGTCAACACCACACAGAGTGCGATCGACGCAAAGGTCGGGATGGCGCTGTCGTCAAACGGCAGGTACTGTCATCGTCCTCAGATGGCATCGTTGGCTGCAGTCGGCTACACAGACTCTTCTGACTGAGGTGTTGCCAACTACTTCCCTCCAGTTGGCGACGTCCTTGATTTCAGTCTCCAGCTCCCGTGAGTGATACTCTGCCGCTGCAGGCAATGTCCTGGCGTACAAGTATGCAAAAAACCTGCATCCGTGGCCACCTCAGAGTCGCATCCGGACTTGCATATGCAACTGCTTCATTTTTCAAGTTTAATTGCAGGTGGCCACCTTAAGCTTCTGGGTGCTTTGGAGAGGAAGCATTGAAGTTGGGTTCACTTGGAAGGGCCGTCTCGAAGAGAAGCAAAGATCAGAACCCTCACGACGCTAAATCAGCGGTGGTATCACTGCACCGCACCGCAGAAACACCTCAGCAGTCTTTAGCGGTTCTGTCAGGCAGTCCCATGCAAGGAGTTCCGTACCTTCTGCAAAACATCCGTGGATCCTATCATCTGATTCTTGCCGGGGAATCCGTCTGCGGCATGTCCGTGCGTGTTGTCCAGACACAGTCTGGGCTTGATGTCTAAAGAAGACTGCTTGGGACGCACCCCAGCAGATAGAACCCAGACAAGGGAACCACGGGCACGTCTTTCACATGTCCTGTTTCTCCAACCCCGAAGTTCAACACAGACTACTGTAGTGTGTGAGGCTCTGTGAGGCATCCGGGTGCGTCCGGGCCGGGAGTTGAGCTTGAGTGCGACAACAAAGTCTTCAGAAAAGGTTCACAGCAACCTGGCAACAGCTGGAAGCAAGCAATGCTTCTTTTGAGCATGATGCTGCAGCTCGGCTGTTGTCTGTTCAGAGAGGACGCGATCGTGCCCAACAGCGTGCAACATGCAAACTCCCGCACGGCCGGATGAGCATCCACTTTGGGGATCCTGTGCCAGATTCAACAACGATAGAATGCCCTTGGAGCAGAACAGAAACGATATGATGTCACTCCTCGAATTTCATCTGAGAAGCGTTCTTTTCCCTGCCCAGGCCCTGCGACCTTCCACCACCTTGGATTACACAGGGTGAACAGGACCCGGGTCATCGCGAGTGACTGCCTTTGCGACTGCTTGAGACACAGACATCTTACAGCTCGCGTGACCTCGCAATGAGGACCTACCCGAAATTTACAAAAAAGTTCCTTGCGCGGAGTCCAACTGGAAGCGCCATGAGGAGGCCTGGTGTTGCGGTTTGAGGGAGCAGGCAGGTGCCAACACGGAGTTGTCTACATGCCTGGGTCGCTTCTTGCATCTCTGATCAGATCACAATCGTGCACCCAGATTCTTCCTACGCTTGCTTTGCTCGTGGATCAGGTGACAGCTCTGCTGGACGAGGGGGCGAAATACAAACCTCTCGACACCTTGAACGTAGACCTCCCTGACCTAGATCCATTTTGATAGTGATAGCGCCTTTGGATTCGGCCACATTTGGCTTTACTAATTTCCATTGCTTGGCGAGGATTTTCTTCTTGAGCGGTCTCACCATGTCTCACCGTGCCTGCTCTAGCTCCCCACGTTTGTGGCAAAGGCCGGATATTGGGAAAAGGTCTTCAGCGAGAATTCTTCTCTTTCAGCGTGTTCCTTTGAGAGACTGAGCACTGCCCATCGAACACGATTCTTGCTGCGACTGGAACGGTCCGAAAGCCTGTTATGGCTGTATGCACATGCTTGACAAGAGCAAAGCTGTGCGACTCAACCAAGCAAGCCGCCAACTTTAGAGTATAAACCATTGCAGCTCACCAGTTCGGACGGATGTGGAAATTTGCAGCATTGCTGTGCCGGTTACCAGAACTAAGAGGAGCGTCCTTCTTTCACAACTCGAAGCAGTCTGCGCAATGTTCTTTCGAAGTGACAGCGGCCTGGGCTGATGAGGGGCCTGCTACCAATTTTCTCGATGACTGCGCCTCCACTGCGGTTCGTGCACGGTGGGCTCCCCAGGTCCTCAGCTGGTGTACCAGCCCTCGGTGCCACAGATGCAGATAGCGCAGGCAAGGAGTCTGCTGCATGAACCAAAGGGATAGAACACCTGGGTCTCAGCGGTGCGGCAAGGCACAAGGTCCAATGCCACATCCAGCACCTCGTGTTGTATATGCCTCAGTTCAGCAGAAAAGCCGCTTGCTAATGATGCTGCTCTGCTGCTACTACTACAACTACTACTAGTTTTATTACAGAAGAAAAGATTATTATTGCTGCTACTACTACTACTACTACTACTACTACTGCCTTCCCTGGACTCAGAAAAGACTAGAACTATACAAACATCCAAGCTGACAACAGCGTGGTTTGTGAGCAATACCGGACTAAGTACAAACATTGGCCAGCGCCATCCGAAATCAGCTTCTGAGGACCAGAGGCGCAGACTTAAGGGCATTACAGAGATCTGCCTTTCGTGCAACAGGGACTCATGAGCCTATTCCAGTCTCTTGGCATGGTGGGATAAGCTGAATATAAGAAACAAAAGATCTTCTCTGCAAAGAGTGCAAACATGAAATAGCCTTGTGCCATCTGCGATGTTTCGCCCGAAATGCAAGCAGATCAGACCCCCCCGCCCCGCAGAAGACGGGAACCCTCACGCTTAGGAGTAGTAACTATTTGCTTGGCAAGTGTATGCAAGTGTTGTGTCCCCGCCGGGATTTGGGACCGGGCCAGCTCCAGGATAACGCCTGCAATCTGGCGTGCCTGTAATCACCACTGGTGTAATGAAAGCTTAAACCGGAGGCTTCCTCACACAAGCTAATAATAGTAATAGTAATAGCAATAGTACTAGTACTAGAAATAGTAATAGTAATAGTAGTAATAGTAGTAATAAAAATAATATTGCAGTTCTACTGCCACTGCTGCTGCTACTACTACTACTACTACTACTCCTACTGCTACTGCTACTGCTACTGCTACTGCTACTGCTGCTACTACTACTACTACTACTACTACTACTACTACTGTACTACTGTTGACGACTACTACCATCAACGCCGGCTACGCTTATCCTGATCTGTAGTCTTGCTATGTTTCAGGTGACCACCAAGACGGTCCATGCACCGACAGTGTGGAGGCCACAGGCCGGCTGAATGACGCCACGCTCTCTCTCTCTCTCTCTCCTCTCTCTCTCTCTCTCTCTGTCTCTCTAGCTCTCTCTCTCTCTCTCTCTCCGTGCATGTCAGTGTCCGTGTGTGTGTCTCTGTATCTGCGTCTGCATCTTGGCCCTTGTCTGTACTTGCCATCTCTTTCTGTTTCCACACCATATGACCGACCCGCTTCCTTGCTCCCTTTCGCAGGTCGCGCAGGTGCAACAAGCCTATCCATATGCATGTGACGCCATCCGCTCAGCCGTGGAGGTTGATCATCTCGTCATGCGAGGCGTGTGTATTAATTCCGTGAGGCACCGATGAGAGTGTCTCCGGCAGTCAGCGTCGGGCAGAAGCTGCCCCAGATATTTTTGCTACCAGCTTGAACCGTCAGATATTGACGGAGTGTAGCAACGAACCAGGCCTCGGAAAGACGCTGCCAGCCAGGTCTGCTTGGTCTTTCGTACTATATCTGCGCAATCTCTCTTGCACGAACTTGACTGGACCGTCTTGCGACTGCGCAGATACGACCGGCTGTCGCTGCGGAGGGTACTGTGCCTAATCTTGATTCGCAAAGTCTGGTAGTCGTACGGGTCGAGGAAGGTGCCGAAAGCTTGCGATATTTGCATTGCTCTCGACAGGCCATGTCGCTACCGATGCCATTAACGGCAAGTCGTGGCCTGTCGATGCCTTATAATCTCTGCTCGGTGCTTCTTGCCGGCATTGTATTATGGCGGCGGTCGTGGTAGACACCTTCGCATCTCCATGCCAGGTTACTTACACGAGGAGTGCCACAAAATGCAAGCTGCCCTCGTCCAAGCTGAGACTGCACAGCCGCAGGACCGCACCGTGGACTGGCCGGGTTCCAACCGTGTATGTTCCACCAGAGGCCAGGCTTTTTCGAGCTTCGTGCGGTTTCCCGCGGACTGTCGACCCGGCAGGTCTCGGGTGCCTGTGTAGCGAGACCTGCGCAGGCCAGGCTCGAACTGCCCAGGCCCCTTGAGAGGTGTTTTGGCCGAGAGATGCTCCAGGCAGCGCTGCCGCCTGCAAACCGCAGAAGTGCATGTGCCGGTCCAAGCGGAGTCCTGCAACGTCCTGCATCCTTCAAAGCCTTGGAAGTGAAGGTGTGCTACCGCGACCAGAGCTGCTTTCTGCTCGCGAGGTCGCTCCATTTGGGAGTTTCAAAACATTCGGGGTACCTTATTTGGGGGTCCTTATAATAAGGGTCTTACTATTTAGAGTACTATATTAAGGTCCCCTATTTTCGGAAACCCCCATTTATGAGAGTGTTGCCAGGGCTGTCTTGAACCATCGCGCAAGGCCGTGCCCAATGGAAGCACAAATACGGCACCTGCTGCTGGTCTTGGTGAGCCCCTGCCTGCTTGCTTGTTATTCACTTTCATCCCCCCATTCCGATGAGCAATGCTCGGAACCCCGCCAGAAGAACCTTAATGAGAGGAATCCACATCTGCAGGATCCGGGCCTCCTCGATTAGAACATGGAGCTCGAGCCTCATTCGGTCATCTGAGGCTCGTTGAACGGATGTCTTTCAGCTGTTGAGGTTCCTGCGACGGACGAAGCTGGCATGCTGATCATCCCCAGTGTTGCGCCTTCAGACAGAACGTTTATGGCCAGTGCACAGCATTGTTATAAAATCAACCCTGCGAGCATTCAGCTCTCGAAGAAGGTGCGGCCAATGAACTCATCAGCACCGGCAGATGCGACACTGCCGGCGACTTACTGGCGGTGCAGTGACATGTGCCAGGTGTATGCAGAAAGTTCTGTGAAGGTTATCGGTGTGGCCTGGCTTGGAAGATGATGATGCGGTGCACCACCCGATACAGCTTGAAGCGGGCATGCTGGAGGCACCTTGAAGCAGTGTACCTACCACTTAGGATTTCCGCGATGAGCGGTCCGCAAAGCCACAGGCTTCGTCATTTTGACAATGGTCAGGTGCTGTGGTGCATGTCTTGCATGTGTTGCAGGGGAGCTTACCCAAGAGTCGTGGGCAGCTTACAACCGACGAGCGGCTAGGCACCGGCACGACCTTCATGCAAAAGCCGCCACTCAGCACTCTCGAAGTGATCCTGCCAGCCTATCGTGAGCTGCAGTTTGTTGAGCACCTGGGTTGGGACCTGAGGGTCGGCACGCAGCTTGCGATTGGCCCGTTGCGAAGACCTTTGAAAAAGGTTCTGGCGAGTTCGGGCAGGTTTTCCGTGGATTCTTCAAAGGGCAGGAGGCTCCCTGGGCAGATTGGTGCACCCTGACAGAGCTTTACGCGACCACAGGTTGCCATCAAGCAGCTCTACTGGGACAACACGGTCCTGCCACAGGTCGGAACTCTACCGGCGTTCTAGCAGCCGCAGCTGCTGTCTTCCAGGTTTTTCTGCTGCCTGTTGCGACAAAAGAAAGCAAAGGAGTCCAGCAGTGGCTTTCGGAAAACAGGTGCACACTGTCCTGAATACACAGTTTCACAATCACCGTCGCACAACTTCAAAAAGTGTCAAAGGCTCTTGTTCGTCCCTTTATTTGGGATCACGAAAATGGGTGCAGCGCAGGTGATCATCCAGGACCTCACTCGCGAAATCGAGTCGTTTAGGCAAGACCTGGTGTATAATATAGTGTGGACAGGTACATGAAACGCACCACTGACACAATTTCCTCTTGAGGCATCTGCGCCACAAGCGCCTTGTGAACTTCATCGGTGCGTGTTTGGAAATACCCAACTTGTCGCAAGCTCGGCTTGCCACGGTCTAAAAAACGGCAGTCGAAGGCGGCTATGTGACTGACAAAGGTGCATCGTCACAGAGGCAGTTGGCTGTGCTTTCCTGTGACTTTGGAAGCTCGGTTTCTGAAACATCCCTTCCCTGATCTGCAGTATGCCCCCGGCGGGTCCCTTCATCACCTCCTGCATGTTCGCAAACTGCAGCTCCCGTTGCTCAGCAGGTCAGTTGTAACAGTGGCTCCGGAAGTTGGTTTCACTGGCCGAGGCTGCTCCACTGCACCAATATGCACCAGCCTTAAAGATCCAAGGTCGACGAGTGCTTGGATTCTCCATAGATCCCCGGGCGATCCAGGTGCCTTCAGCTGGCAGAAGGGGTCGTCTACCTCCACTCGCAGAATCCTATCGTCGTGCACCGGGACCTGAAGGCAAAAGTGCTGGCACTCGGTTTTGGCGAGTTCTGCGAATTACTGTGATTAACTATTGGTTTTGATTCTTATGCCTTATGATTATTCTGATTATTGGGACTATTAGGACTATTGTTATGATTATTCTGAGTGTTTTGATTATTGGGACTATTAGGACCATTATTATGATTATTCCGAGTATCTTGATTATTGGGACTACTAGGATGGACTCCGGCCTTCAGAGTGTCGCCATGGCAGAGCTTGAACGTTGTCCTGGACCTCAGCCTGAACCTGAAGCTCTGTGACTTCGGACTCACCGAATCCATGGTGGGCCCGGCACGGTTAGGGTTTAGGGTTTAGGGTTTAGGGTTTAGGGTTTAGGGTTTAGGGTTTAGGGTTTAGGGTTTAGGGTTTAGGGTGACTTCGGACTGACCGGACCGATGGTGGGCCCGGGCTGCTCGTTGTTCGCTTCTCAGTGCGAGATTGGCTGCCAGGAAAGGACGCACATCACGAAGAAGAACAACGGCGGCTCGCCTCGCTACATGGCTCCGGAGGTGTCGGAGTCGAAAGTCCTGGGCTTCTGCAAGTGCTTCTGCAGTCACGTCGAGTGGTTTTGCTCGAGAAAGCTCACTGGGAACAGACAAGCTACGCTGTGTGTTGAGCGATATCATCCGCATGCGGCAGATGCAAGCAGATGAAAGCATGCAAACGATTCGGCACTGGAGACATAGTGCTGGGGATTCGAAGCATGCACTCTCCACTGTCGAGACGAATTGGCAAGACGTCGTGCTGAGTTGACATCCTTCGCTTAAGCCCAGTAACTCACTAGTTTAGGAAGCTCCGAGCCACATCCTATCCAGCCATGTGCAGCTGCCGTCCGGTTGGTTCCCGACTTTTCGAAGCCTTGCAGAGAGAATGCGAGTAGTACCTCTTGTGGGCTAGGATGGGTCTCACAGGCCGCAACAGATGGCTTCTGATGGCTCCTCCCAACGGATTCCATGAGCCAGGCCTGGCCATCAATTTGTGCCGTGCAATCTGCAGCAGCTACATCTGTTTGTGGAGGCAAAAGTGCCGCCGATTTGCATCCGTGTCAGTCTTCAGCGTAGGAATGGCATCCTCCAGCCATGCTTAGTTCTTATAGTTCTTCGGAGCTTTCCTCGCGATGTTAAGCACTTGCTGGGCCTCTACCGGCTGTCGGGTGTGCATCCGACCGCGCCATATGGCATGCCATACGAGTTGCAGAAAGGTAACAGCAACACGAGTGACTACACCAACAGAAGTAGCAGCTGCCCTGCGCTAGCAGTGCAGGAGGAGCAGCAATCACAACAACAACAAGTACTTCTGCTGCTGGCATTTCTACTCATACTACTCATACTACCACTACCACTACCACCACCACCACCACCACCACCACCACCACCACCACCACCACCACCACCACCGCTACCGCTTTCGCTACCGCTACCGCTACCGCTACCGCCACTGCTTCTGCTACTCCTACTACTACTCCTACTACTACTACTACTACTACTACTACTACTGCTACTACTACCACCACCATATACCACCACTACTAGTAGTAGCCACGCCCCTCCTACACGACCGGCCGAAGCCGTCATGTTCATCATCACAAGCACTAAAAAATGGGTGTTTGAGGCAACCAGCAGTGGTAGGACATTACGAAAGTGCTGTAAATAACGAGTAAAATGCACGGGCGCGCAAGCGGGTCGTCATTACCCCCACCCGCTCCCCGCTACCCCCCCACCCCCCAGAACCCTTCCGAAATCCGAAGCTGGAGTTTGCAAAGTTGACAAGTGGACTTTGAGACAACAAGAAGTGGTAGGACATTACGAAAGTACCGCAAATAACGAGTAGAATGGATGTGTTCTTGGACATGGTTTAGAGCTAGGGTCGTTGGTAGGGGGGGCTCCTACTACTACTACTACTACTACTACTACTACTGCTACTGCTACTGCTACTGCTACTGCTACTGCTACTGCTACTGCCTACTGCTACTGCTACTACTACTACTACTACTACTGCTACTGCTACT
>CAJNDV010032571.1:0-19168 GCA_905221635.1 Symbiodinium sp. CCMP2456 | reverse complement strand
ATAGTCGTAGTAGCAGCAACAACGACAATACTACCAAGACTACGACTACTAGGACCACTACTACAGCATCAACTACTACTGCTGCTGCTGCTGCTGCTACTGCTACTACTACTCCTACTACTACTACTACTACTACTGCTACTACTACTACTACTACTACTACTACTCCTACTACTACTACTACTAGGTTCTAGTGAAGTGCGTGGCTGCGTGTATCCCTATTCCCCTTGACCAGACGCTGCCTCAGGAACCCATGATTCGTCGCACCTTTCCTGGATTGCCGGGAGCTGTGTACGAGCAAATGCAGCACTGCGACAAACGACTTAGTTCTGACAGCCGCGTGCAAACCGCCGAGGCTCTTGCGTCAGTGGCAACTATCCCGACTTTAGTTCTTTTCACCGTGGCCCTCCTGATAAACAGGCAGTTCGGGCGGGTCTTGAGGCGTCTGCCACACGTGGTAATAGAATATGAATCGCTAATAACAGTCATAGGCACAAGAACAGCAGTGATAAGCTACTGCTACCGGTTCCATTAATATTAGAGCGTAGTACTGTCATTTGGGCTGTTGCTGCTGGTATTGATGCTTCTACTGTTGCTGCTACTGCTACTGCTACTTACTACACTACTACTACTACTACTACTACTACTACTACTACTACTACTACTACTGCTACTACTACTGCTACTGCTACTATTACTACTACTAGTGCTGCTGCTGCTGTTGCTGCAGCCGCTACTGCTGCTGCTGCTGCTACTACTACTACTACTCCTGCTGCTGCCTACCGCGACTGGTACCTGCGACTATTACAGAGAGGCGAAGACTGCAAGGGCTGTTTCGAAGAATCCAACACGGATGGCATGAAGAGAGTCGTAGAACTCAGTGCTACCATCACAAGACTGGAGATCCATTGTCGGTAGTTTATCAAACGTCGGTGCACGACATGATGCGAAGAACGCACATAACACATCATAAGGCATTGCTAATTCCATGGCCATCTGTTTTCGAGCACGAATGTAAAGGAGCACAACCACCGGCAGCCTTGAAAGCCTGGGCCTTACCTTCGGCTTATGCCTCATGACGGTTCTGATCGCCACTTCTGGTTTTCGCTATGAGCGTCGTGATCTAACGAGATGCGATCTGATGTTGTGATTTCGATGATGGTGAAGATGATGATGAGGATGGTGATGAGGCTGACGATTATGATGTTGATGACGACGGTGATGATGATAATGGTGGTGATGCTGTTGTCGTCGTTGTTGATGATGATGGTGATGATAATGATTGTCATGATGATCATAATGATAAGGCTAGCAGGACCGCTGATGATGATACCAATTCCGATGCCTATGTTGCGATGATATCAATGATGTTGATTGCGATATTTTCGTTGTTGATAACGATGATGGTGACAACGACCGTGATGACGAGGGAGAGGTTCAGGATGATGACGACGAAGACGACCACAACCAGTACCGCTACGACGAGGAGCGCCACCACCAGCCCTCACCATCACCAAAATGCGATTCTAAGTGCTTCATGTACTACGAACGCCAGCGGTTTGTAGTAGTCCCGTCACCGCTGACATTGTGGTTGCGAGTTGCGATTGATGCTGTTGTTGCCCTTGACAATGCTAGTGCTGTTATTGGTATGCGGTGTTTGCTCGGCCGGTGTAGCTGGCAAAGTGCAGGTTCCACAGTGCGTAGGAACTTGGAGCAGAAGTTCGAATACTGGCAGGCAGGGAGTGTCCGTTTCCATGGCACATCACGCCGCCAGCTCCTCCTCGCCAGGATTGGAGCTCTGAATCTGAGGATGTTAAAACGCTGCAGGAGGCCCCTTGTCCTAAAGTGACGGCACCGAAAGAGCAGCTGTTTCTTTGAAGGCGCTGCAAAGGGAGCGACGGGCCTGGGAGATGACACGGCAGGATACCTGTAGCTGGGAGGCAGCTCTGACAGTGAAGGCTCGCTGTGGGGACCTGACACCTGGCACAGGCAGGCAATCCACCAGCGTGCAGAGCTTAGTGTTCAGACCTTCCGAAGTCGCAATGACAGCTGGTCCTTTGCTTGTCGGTGTCTCTTTGTATGGAATGGAGATTCTTGGAGCTGGGAAGGGGGATCAGGTGCCTTGCTCTGGCTAGACAACGGCGAGCTGCTTTCATCGGCTTTCTCTCTTCCACCAACTTCGCCTTGCAAAACCCTCTAAATTCGGGGCAGGGCTTGGAAGCAGGTTTCAGAATCTCAGGTTTACTGCATCTCTCAGAAGAGGAAGAAGCAGAACGGAACAGTTCATGTCATGTGTAGTATCATGTATACGTGTGTGTGTATATATATATATATATGTATATATATATATAGAGTGTAAATAAATGAACAAATACATATCTCTTTATGTATATATATATATATATATATAGCATACATATACATGTATACATACGCTCATTTTTCATTCCACAGCCTGCGAGACCATCCGGTCGCACCTACTGCAAAAGTGAAATCATGTGAGACTACAAGTCAGGCCAGCTCAAGCCATCCTGTACTGTACGAGGCACAATCCGACCGACAAGAGCCAGGTGGCTCAATTGCAGTCGATGCCTTCTCAGCAAAACCCTGGTCGACTTGGACTGCTGCACCATAAGCCCTACAACATCGCACACTCCTTCTAGATACGTAGCCTGCCGCTCGGCCTAACAGGGCACCTCCAATGAAAGGGAACAGAATGCAGGACATGGCGACACTTTGCGGGGGCACGGCTCCTGCTGGAGCCCCTCCCCCGCTGGCATGGACGTATTGTATTCATGGCAACCTGAGGCATCGCCGCCAGGGCCACAGTGCTCGGCCCCACACTGCGTATAACTCCAATTAGACGGCCTGACTCCCACACTTTGCCAGCATCTGTCTCTGCGCGGCATTGAGGCTTCGCTCAGAAATCTGGACATAGCCGCTTCGAGAGCATCCCCAATTGCTTCTCCTTCTGCGTCTGTTGGCGTAGCTGCTTGCTTCGGGACTCCTCCAGCAACTAGTTGCTTCACCCGAGCGGCCTCTCGCCATTTTCCTGGGTTGTTTCGCATACGAGAGCGCAGCCTGTACGAGACCTTGTAGGAGGGCACTGAATGGTGCCTCCAAAAGGAGGATATCGCGGGCCCAGGGCTCAACACGCTGCGGCGGGCTTTTTGCCTGTTCCTGCGCAGGCGCCGGAGCCACCTGAGACTTCGCCCAACCACCGTGACAAAAACGTGGGAGTACACCCACCTTGGTTCCGGCAATGCCAGGGCTCCCTCACCCAAAGCTAGATCCAAAACCCTTTCTATACACACGCACACACGTATATATAAAAGATAAATATGTATACACACATGTATATATATATATATACATGTACACACATGTCTATATGTATGTATATGGGAGATGAGCAGCTGTCTTGTCCCGAGGTCTCCTCAGCATCTCTGGGGAGTCGGTTCCCAGAGGCCGAGATGCCCCCCAAAAGACCTCTGCACGGTGAGCAGGAGTTGCTATAACTGCTAGGAGAGGGTTTTAGGGTTTAGGGTTTAGGGTTTAGGTTTAGGGTTTAGGGTTTAGTTTCGGGGGGTCTGGCATACTCGAATCATGACGAGGAAGCCTAAGGAACAAACAGCCCTTCTGTAATATTAAGGAAGCCCGCCAGGAATGGAGAGCTAAATATAAGGAGCCCTAAAGGAGTAGTTACAGTAGAAGCCCAAAAGTTGGAAACCCAAAAGCCTCAACCCTTAACAGTAATGTATAGGGAAACCCAGCACGAATTGTCCTCAATCCGGTTTCCAACACTTTGGGGTTTACTATATACGTATATATATATATATATACATACATATATATATATATGTATATATATATATTTATATATTTATAATATATATATATATATATATATATGGGGCCCCATTGAGAAAACTACCCATTAGGAGCCTTAAATGAGTAATTCGTAAGATTCGGCGGCAGGTGTGCGGAGCTGGCCTCTCCAAAGGACAGGCGAGGCAGAAAGTCCCAAAAGGTTTGGAAGGATTTTTTTTGGGATTTTAGGGATTTGGGGATTTTTGGGATTTTAGGGTTTGGGGATTTTAGGGGGTGGGGATTTTAGGGTTTGGGGATTTTAGGGGTCTGGGGACTTTAGGGTTTGGGGTTTTTAGGGTTTGGGGATTTTAGGGTTTGGGGTTTTGCTGTTTTCTTCCGGAACTGGCAAACTCGCCAAGCAACCCGGGGCTATGATGAGATCTTGTGAGACTATGACGCTTCTGCCCTCATGGGAAGGCCTCCTTGCTGGGAGCTGGTCCAGCACGCCTGCGGCATTGTCCCGTCTGACTTCGAGAGGGGTCTCCTGGGTCAGAGGCAAGGTTGTGCCGCGCTCAGCGGCCAAGCGCACTCTTCACGGGCTAATCGCACTTGTTCTTGCCTCCTCTGTGTGTGCAAGTTGTGCTCTCTTTCCAATCGCATGTTGGCTTGCATCGACCTAGAGAGGCAAAATAATCGCCGTGATACAGAACGAGACCTGGGACTCGGGGAGAGCACAAGCACAAGAATCAGGCTTTCTCGGCAGTTGCACCTTCCAGAAGAGTGTTGGGCAGACGCCTCTGGAGCATGAGACTCTATAAACCTCCAGATCGGCTTATATCAATCAACTAGATAGGCGAAGGAGTGGTGTTGCATCCAGTTGAGCACGCTTGTCAACGACGCATTGGCTGAGGTGGGCTGACGTGGCATGCGGCCTATGGCCGAACTTCTCGGACGCGCAAGACTCGGCCCATTTTGAGCATGATCTCGTCCTCAGAGTTGTGGGGGTGTCCCCCGCATCTGGTGCAGAATAGGCTCGGCGGGGCCTTGGGTGAGTTTTCGACGCCCCTCAGTGATGCCGGGCGCCCAAGCTTGCGAGTTGAACCGATTTCCTTGAGCTCTGGGACACAGGGTTACGAGTGCAGGCGAGTCTTTGCGACGATTCGAGGTGCTGCGGACGTTTGCACGAACTGACGGTAGAATTCTGAAACACCCTGGCCCTGGCTTGGCGAGGCTAGGAGGACTGAGAAGCTGGACAGAGGAACAGCAGCAGTCCTCACTGGCGTGGTTTCGCAGAAATGTCCAGGCTCGCCGTCTTCAGATCACTGCTTCGTAGATGCCACTGGGTATGCTGTGAGAGCCAACACACATCTGAGATCTACGTCTTAGAGATGCCCGGCTTGGTGCAGCAGCCCCAGGAAGTATTGGTGCTGTGTCATAAGAGATGTCCTTTCTGTTGCCATGCCGTTCAAGGCTCAACAATGGCCGTGAGACTCTCGCCAGTGCCACACTCAGCAGCAAGCACTCACTTTTGGGGTTTACAGAGTTGTCTGGTCTTCACCAAATTTTTGGCCCTCCCCATCAGTCTGTTGTCCATCCATCGTGCGAGTGAGAGATGGTACGCAGCCTTGAATAGACAGTAGAAATCTGTCACCTAGCGAAGACTTGCGAAGAAAGGGGTCACCACGATGCAAGATGGAAGTTTCCAGGTTTCTGTGTTCAGACGGAAGGCAAGAGGACTCTGTTTCTGCGCTGTCAGGTCTTGGCTCGCAGGCTTTGCAAGGCACCCCTGTTGCAGGCCTGAGCACTAAAGCCCTAAAGGAAAGACAGTGGAATGAGAGCAGCTCTGTGCAGGCTATGACTTGAACTTGGAGCTAGATTTGCAGGCTGGAGCACAGCTCCCACTCTCTCTGTCTTCCTCTTTGCTATTCTTGGGACCGCAGAGGCGGCTGTGATGGAGGGATCCTTGCCGTCGGGCTTCGACATCAGCCACTTCAAGGACCAGGCGCAGTCCGCGACCGGGAGCAGTCGAGAGCCTTTTGATTCGACAGCAAGGTGGGCGCGCTGAGTCTTGCTGCGAGCTGCGACCTCAGGTGATTAGCATCGAGCCGTTTCTCACAGTCAGGTCACATCATCCATTCAAGATGCTGGGACGCGTGAAACCTCATCACATCCTTCGAAGTCGTGTCGTGCCCATGGTCAAACATTTGAGCAATCGGGAAAGTAACTCGGCGGTCAAGCGAGGTCGAGCTGTCACCTTGCCTGCCCAGGAGTATCAAGACTCAAGAGTATATGAGATCCATAAGTCACACCTTGCCTGCACAAGAGTATCAAGACTCAAGAGTATATGAGATCGATGAAGCCACCTTCGTTAGATCAGGATATACGTAAAAACTATCGCAGCAAGGCAAGGCAATGCGGAAGATCGAGCCAGTTTCATGTTGAACCAATACAGCCTCTAGAGCAAAAGCAGTCTCGAATCGAGCGTTCAATTCCTGCATTGCATTCCCGGCAGCCACGCTTTGCTCCGTATCGCATGAGTCTTCGTGGTGTGGGGTTTCCTTGTAAAGGCAGCGGCATCCGCGAAGAGCGCACTGTAAGCAACGATCTCCTGCAGTGTGCTGCCTTGAGGCCATTTCCACGTCCAGAATTTGGCCCGGCGATCTGGAACGCCAAAGCCAATAATCTTGGTCCTGGAGGACGAGCTTCTTTGCACCACAACTTGGCATGAACTGATGCCGTCGAAAGGATGGAGCCATGTTGGCAGAAGACTTTCGCCACAAAGTGTGGTCGCTGATCCAGGAGGAGTCGGGATCATGGAGCTCTCTCATTGAAGTTGCGGGAAGCGTTGCTTCATTTCAGGTTGGCGTGAGCAATCGCATGGTGTGTCGGACAGTGTACCTCGGTCGCTAGACATGTTGTGCCCAGTGCCAAGACAATGTTTTGGCACATGTACAGCTCTCAGACGCAGAACGACGCAAAGGCAGGGGACTGCGGAGGACCGCACAAGGTCTGCCGCAAGACGTCGGCTGCCAAAAGAAACATCAAGACTGCTTGACTCCACCAGTGCGCAGATGTCTGGACATCCCGGCCGCATCTGGTGGCCATTGTCGCGGGTCGCAGTCGCGCGCGATCTTGTGAAGCTTCAGCCTGCTTCTCTGCATGTCCGTGACTCTTTCTCAGCATTTCTCAGCTATTTTTTTCTATATCGCCCCTAGCTCCCTGACTGTCCCCCTGTCTCCGTCTCGGCCGGCCACTTTCTCTCTCTCTCTCGCTCTCTCTCTCTCTCTCTGGCTCTCTCTCTCTTTGAACTTCCGGCAGGTGTGATTGCTGCAAGGAGTCTACTAGTAGCATGAATGTCACTGTATGTCCCCTGCTTTTTCTGTGGCAGCCCTGGCAGGAGACCCCGTGCGACTGGAACGTCCTATCCTTGTCGTCCAGCTGCCCCACGGGACGTTGTACATCGCCGCACCTGGCACGCATCGGCGCGGACCTCAGAGATCCTCAGAGAGCGAGCCACGATGGGGCCCTGGGGCTGCTGTAGGCCCCAATCTCGAGATCTCCAGCTCGGAGCCGCTCGGTCGCTTTGTTTTTTTTTTTTTTTGCAACATAAAACCTGCGTCGAGCTGCGCGCGGGGGGACGGCGAGGCGATGTCGAGACGTCACAAGCCGAGGATTTAGAGGCGGTGGGTCCATCTGGCCGATGGTCGTAAGACACAGCGAGGTTCCAATGCTCCTGCTGATCAGGCATGCTGTATCGCACCGGGACGATCGCCGATTTTCAGAACCGATGGATGCAAGCAGCATTCTCAGCACATGAGCCAACATGGATGCTGTTGCAGATGCCTGATGCGAGGTGGCCTTTGACTTCGCTCATCCAGACTGCCCGACGCTTTAAAGACGCAAGACGTGCATTGATGCATATGGGGGTTTCCGAAAATAGGGGACCCTAATATAGCACCCTAAATAGTAGGATTCCTATTATAAGGACCCCAAAATAAGGTACCCTAATTTTCGGAAACTCCCATATCTGAAAGCCAACAGTCCCGAAGGTCTGAGTCTCGATGCCTCGCTCGCGGCAATCTCAGACGAGGCCGGACGGGTCTCGGCCAGTACGTTCTCCATGTGGGAGTTTCCGAAAATAGGGGGTACCTTATTTTGGGGTCCTTATAGTAAGGATCCTACTATTTAGGGTGCTATATTGGGGTCCCCTATTTTCGGAAACCCCCATGTCTGTGGCAACTGCAGGTTGTCTTTTACGCAGTTCCAGCGGTGCCGGCCTGAAAGACGCCGCGTTTGCGGGTCCCCGTGCACCGTGAACTGTGCTGACAGGTCCAGTCTCCTGGGATTCTGAAAAGTTGCTAGATGTCTCTAGTAGGTTAGCAGCTTAGCATGTAGGAGCAGCCAGCATTGTTCCGGAATTCGAAGCTCACGTTTCGTGGCAGATCTGAGGTGAAGACTGGCCTTTGCTGTCCAAAGACAATGCATGTGTGTAGTCTGCGGCAGAACACTGTGCCCTTCGACTTTCATGAATGTTTAAGAAGTGCTTGACTTGTTTCAGCGGGGCGAGCAGAAATCTTGCCCTCGTGCTGGTTTGGACAAACTTGCTTGCCCTGGTCAGCTTTTCGACAGCAAGTCCAAAATCACAGAGAAGGCGCCTGCAAGTGTAAAGCTTGACAAAAACTCAAGTCACTTGCATGCCAAGCCGAGAGGTGGACATCTGGTCCATGGGCTGCATCTTCACGGAGATCAATGGTGGACCATTACCGTGCGCTAGCACCTGCCGTTCTCTTTGCTCTGAAAACTGAAGTGCCGCCCTTGTACAATCTCGGTACTGTACGACCGCTTTCATGCGCAAGGTTTCTTCGTGGTTCCTTGCTATCTGCAGTTGGACAAGTAAAGTACTCCGGCAGCTGCCGCATTCAAAATCCATTCGTGAAGCTTTCGCCTGACTGGGCGGTCTTGGAGGCAAGGGTGATCCCAGATGATTGGACGCTGCAGACCCACATAAGACAACTCCTAATAAGCGAAGAGATGGCTGATCTTGAGACAAGATCAGTCGAAGTGCATGCAAGCATTGTCGCAGTTTGCAAGCAACGTCGCAGGGGCAAGTACTGTTCAATAGTACGCTTCAAGAGACGACTGTGCAGTGAAGTACCTGCGACGGCCGCGTTCTTCACACTGGCGAGCACCCCAAGCGTGAGCCGTCGTGTGAGATAACCCGGGCCAAGACCACAAGACCACACGCCATCTTCGTTGAAGCCGCATGCAACAAGCAAGGCTTCTGCTTCCCAGGCGCAGCTTTGCAATGCATCGTCGCACTGCTTCCAAATGCGGCCAACCTTCTCGCCGCTTCGTCTCTGAGCTCCCTTCCGAAACCGATGCTATTCCGCAAAGCTCCCGACAAACTTCTGCTTGCATTCCCGATTGCAGGTACGAGGGTATCAACACTCTCGCAGAGCTCACAAGAGCGATGCTGGTAAACAGGAGGAGAGTCCTTGGCCTCAGCTAGATGAGAGTGAAGTGGTGACGTTCGTGCAGCGGAGGACCCCGGTGATTCCTCCCACGATCCCGCCAGTGCTTCAGGCTTCTGGTCTCCTTTCTGGCACTAGTAGCCTGGCGTGAGTTGCTTCCTTCAGGCAGTCATCTCCGGCTGCTATCAATTTGACGGACGCTTCCGCCCTTCAGCACGGCAGGTCGAGCCCCGAGGCTCCAGCCATGTCCAGCTTCAGAGATCTTGGCGCCTCTGAGGTTTACGACCAGCTCCGTGAGGCCAAAAAGAAGCTGAAAGCGGAAGGCATCCTTGACAAGGAGGTGCAGCAAGACTAGGACTAGGACCGGCCTTTTCACACCTTGCCCAGCAACTGAGTGGGTTGCGGCTCCGCCTCGGAGGCTTCCCGATCCAGCTTAGAGTTTCAGACGCAACATATAGGACTCTATGCTCAGCCTATAGCAGTCTGTGCCAGTCTTGCTATCCCTTGAGTCCTTCCCGTGTTGCGCGGCAAAAGTGGCTAGTTGCAGAATTCGTTTTAATGCCAGCTTTACACTGGGGCTGAAGCTGTTCAAAAAAGGCATTCAATCCGACTCTGCCGCATGCCGACCATTTCTCAGAGGCCTCCACTGGTCCCTTTCCGTCGGCTCGAGATCGCCAAAAAAATCCAAAGAAACACGCCTCCCTTTCCCTACCGAAGACTTATTGGCTCGGACACAGTGTTGTGCTTCTGGGACCCTGTAGCCTTTGTGTTTTTTCCCGGTAGGGGTTGGTCGTTACGTTGTTTCGGGAGTTCTAACTCTACAGCAGTCAACCCCCCCATCGCAGCCCGAAGCCATCAGCCCGAGCAGGCTAGGAACCCAAGGATTTGGTTGCTTGATTTTGCTGTGAGCTCCCAAGTGTTTAGATTTTTGAGGTTCGAGCCTACTTTCAACATCGTTGTAGGGCTTGACTTCTCTAAACCGCTGCAGGAGTAGCAAGCAAGCCCTGCTAAAAGCTCTCTAACTCTGGGCCTGCGATGTTGCAGCTGCTACTTGCGACGAAAACTCGGCAGGAGCTGTTGCAGGACACCACTGGGGACTGCCTGTTGACATCTTGCCACAGTGTGATTTCCGGAGTCAGGGCGATGCACATGGAGCTGCTCTCAATCGCTCGCTCACCACATGGGACTTGCTGGCTGCATCCTCGGCCGGGGAATTTGTGTTACGAGTCGCTGAGGGACATATCGCATCGAATCGTTGCTGAGGCCATCGGTGTGGGCTCAACGGTGGGCACAGGGGTGTTCTCCATTACAAGCCAAGTAGCCGCGCAGCAGGTGGGAGTTGGGGACAGTTGTGCCACAAGTCCGGATCTGACTACGGAGCCCTTCGCAGGCCGGTCCTGCTGTCCTGCTCTGTTGGTGCGCCGGCGGTGCTGGCTGCATGCTTTCCGCGAGTCTTGTTTGCATTCATGCCATTTCATGCCCCCAGCGAGTGTCGGCTTGGGGCTATGAAATCCTCTTGGGAGCAGGGCCCTTTGCGCAGCGAGGCTCGCCTACATGGAACTCTCGGCAAGGCTGCCTGTGGCTGGATCTGTGTATGCGTTTGCATACCATGCTCTGGGAGAGGCGCACGCTGGTGCCGGCTAGTGTTCATACCATAATTTGACAGTCCGGATTCGGCATGTTTCGTTGCACAGCGATGCACAGGTCTTTGCCGTGGTCGCTGCGGGCTGCATTACTCTGGAGTATGGGTGCCTCTGCCACAGCAGCCTTTTTGCGTGTTTCTTTCTTGTTTCTCAGAGCATTGGTGCGGATCGATGCCTGTGTGGAGAAGGGTCTCAAGGGATCAGGGCAGGGCAGAGACAGTCAGGAACATCCGCGGCGTTGTTTCTGTCGTCCCAAATCAGTCCTCTAACAGTGTCGGGAGTCTACAGAGACAAACCGACCGAAGTGCTGAAGGTCTTGCTAGTTGCTTTCCATGCGGAGGATCTCTGCTTCCGCCGTGGCCGCAAACTGGGGTGACAAGTTCAGGCCAGCTCTCCACGGCAGATCGCAGAAGTACTTGTAGCGCCCCTGCTCCCCTCGAGCAGGACTCTGGTGGCCTCGCTCGGAGCACCATCGTTTGCCAATGCCTCAAAGCGAGCGGACACCTCATGGAGCTGAAGTATCGGTGCATCGGCAGACTGAGCCGCAAGGCTTCCCATCTTACCACGAAGTTGCCTGGCCGAAGTGACATCCATACTTAGCCCCCCATGAAAGTGTTCACCTTCGGTTGGACCCGGGGATTGAGCCGGTCTGTCACGATTCTTCGATTCATTGCAGAAGCCAGTTCAGAATGGTCTTGTCAAGCATGACTTCGATGACTTTCCGTGCATGTGTGCGAGAAACCAGTACTCCGCCCGCTTGTTGCTTGTGCTGTGTTCCTTTCTAGACTCGTTATCGACTGTCAATGTACAGCGTCCCAAGCTGCCCAGTTCAAGCGTCGTGTGATACTGGTCTTCTGTCTACAGGGTGCAGACAGATGCTGCTAGACGTTGGGCCCAGCACCCTCATCCTCTGTGGCACCCTTGTGAGTGGAAGACGTCGAAAAGTCCGAAACCTTCCTGCAAACCAGGATTGGCCCAGTGACACTGTCATTTCCAGCGCTGGTAGCTGCTCGACGCGATGATGGGTCCTATTCCACGACCCCTTGCCATTCCTCACCATGATTTCACTGATAGAAACCCAGGTTCTCTTGCTGGTCACCGCATTGGTCTATGTTGGAGGAGATCTGGGAAAGCGTTTCGCACGAGGCATCGAAAGCGAGCCCACTTGGCTCATGTTTTCCAGCTTCCTTCTGTCAGTTTCCTCGGCCTTGGCGGTGATCCTAATCCTCCTGATGGTCCGGTACCCGGGAGTCAAAAAAGCGGCCACAGCAAGAGCTCCCCGAGCTTTCAACGCAGTTGATTTCGGAAATGCTGAGCAATTTGTCAGAGATGGCTCCTCGCGGCAGCACAGCTCTACGGCATGTTCAGCCTTGCATCAGCCTTGCAGCATCTTCAGAGCCGCTAGGAGCTTTGTTGCAAGCCTTATCTCCAAAGAACGGGTGTAAACTCTGTGCTGGTGACGCACACCAACTATAGCCAGCAGAGGCTTTCCAGTTCGAAGAGAGAGGGCCGGGTTTTTCTGTCATGCTTCGTCACTCCCACGATCTCCCACCCCCACTGCCGGTCAGACGGCAGAGCGGCCCTGGCCGTGGCTTGGCGGGGGGATTGGCCCCCCGGGGTCCAAAGTGGAGACCATGGAAGTTGCGAAGCCGGTTATAGTGCCCGCGTTGCCGGCTCTGTTGCCTAGCCCCAAGGCAGGGCTTCTGGCGGTTTACCATGCAGTTGAATGCTTATTTGGTGCACACTTTAGGCCCAAGCATCGTCTGCTTTCAGTGGGCCGACCACGCCCCCGCACCAATCATACTTCGCAATGCTCAGCGTTCGGCTGCCAATCGGATTGCCCACGGCATCTGCGCCTTTGCCCAGCAAACTTGTGCATGGAGAAGCACGCGCGCAGGGCCGTGGAAAGATGTCTCTTGCAGCCGGTGGTGTAAGTCTCCTCGGTTTCTGCAAGGCGACCATGCAGAAGAAGCGTAACGCAGCTGCTGGTGCACGCGTGGTTTGCTATGCCAGTGATGAGCCCCCTTCCATGGCTCAGACTGCGATGCGGGGCCCCTTGACTGCAACAGGCTCGGGCAAACCGCTAACGGCCGAAGAGCTCGAGGCTTGCCGTGAGGAGCTTGAGGAGATCAAAGCGAAGTATGGTCTTCTGGAGCCGGAGCGCGCCCACATGGATGAAGAAGGCATCAAGTGGCGCTATGGAGGAAAGCCTGATGACTCTCTGACAAACCTCTTCTATCTGAAGGGGAAAACCAAGAACCACGCCGAAGGATCCCTTGAGTTGATTGTGGAGAACCTAGTGAAGACATGGGAGATGGAACGCTCTCACAAGACCGATCCTGATCAGCATCGTTCCGTTGATCCGAAGAAGTTTCACATCTCGGCCAATGGCTGGAAGAAGTTCGACAACAAATGTCTTGCAGGCTGGTTGCCCTGCGGCACTCTATGACGCTGAGAACATCACTTGGGAGCAGTCGCATGACAAGTTCCACGATGCCTTCGCCGCCTTCCCCTGGGAAGTTCTTGAGGTCTTCTCCGGGCCACCCCGTGTGGCCTTCACTTGGCGCCACTGGGGAGAATTCACCGGGACCTACGACGGCAACAAAGGATCCGGTGAGTTGGTGGAGATGTTTAGATTCGGAGTGGCCACTGTGGATGATCAGCTTCGCCTGGTGGACGTGGACATCTTCTACAAGCCCGAGGTCTTCTTGGAGGTCCTGCGCGGCAGCAAGACGCCGGAGGAGCTAAAGGGAGCACAAGACCTCGTGGGAGCCGGCTCCGTAGAGGGATGCCCTCACCTTGCCACGCTCAAGGCCAAGGACCCCTGAGGAGCTTCTGAATAGAGCCCTGAAATGGGACCCTTCTGGGCCCTCTGTGGCGAGATACCAATGTGGACACGCTAATTGTCCGCATAGCTTTTGTTTTGAAGAGGGCGACGCTTGGCATAACTGCCATACAATGTTACTGACTGTTGCTGGACACTGTACTATAGTCTATAGTCATCTATGTCAAAAAAATAAGTCAATGTGCGCAAACACTGCATGATAGTCCGGCAATCTCTTGGCCCCCTCCGATCTGTTCGTTTCGAGTCACTGGATGATTTCATTTGTGGAGCTGCCTGACAGAAAAGCTCGTCAACCAGTGCATGTCGTCACCATGTCAATCAATGTGGGAGTTTCCGAAAATAGGGGACCCTAATATAGTACCCTAAATAATAGGATCCTCAATATAAGGACCCCAGAATAAGGTACCCCAATTTTCGGAAACCCCCATGTGAACTGTTGAGCCGCATCACTGAGTGAGTCACGATTCTCCGATGCTTGCGGAGCAATTGCTTCTTCCTGTGCTCTTAAGAGCGGCCATACTCGTCAAGACTCGTCACAAAGACTCTTTCTGCCAGTTCCAAACGGTCAAAATGATTCTGAGGTTGCAGCTGCCATGACGAAGTTTCAGGCCGTTCTCCGCGTCCCAGATGTATTGCCTGTCCTGGCCGATTACTCGGCATTCAGCCACAGTCAGGCTGAGCATTTCGATCCCTTCGTGCCGCCGGAATTTGGGCCTGCAGGCGCGATGGGACTCTGCTTCAGCTTTGTGTGGTGCACTTGCAACTTTCTGCCGAGCGTGGTATGAGCCATCCTGGATCACCCACGAAACGCTTGTAGAGTCTTGTAGAGTCACGGACTTGCGGCCTGTCCGATGTCGGTGCAGGCGTGATGTCGGGATGCGTGACCACCTTCTTCGGTTTCCTGGGCTACGACGAAGTCTGTTGCATGGCCGGAGAGGCCCAGCGCATTTAAGATTGAAAAAGAAATCATTACATGGACTAAAGGATATTACAGGGAAAGTACTATCATTATCGATACGATGAATTCGAAAACTGCTGCACTACTGCAGCTGCTGCTGCTCCTACTGTCTTACTGTCCTACTGTCCTAATCTCCTAGTGTCCTACTACTATTGCTACTAGTCCTACTACTGCTATTACGACGACTACGACTACGACTACGACTACGACTACCTACTACTACTCCTCCTGCTGCTGCTACGACTGCTACCACTACAAAGGCTACTCCTATACGAAGACGACTACAACCTCTACAACTGCAACTACAACTGGAACAGCTGCTACTACTGCTGCTGCTTTTGCTGCTACAACTAGTGCTGCTAATCATATAACTGAGAATAAGCAGCAAGTGCAACACAACACAGCCTGAACAAGTACAAATTTACCTGACTGACTAGCTAGCTCACTATCTCACTGACAAGCAAACAGACTAGCTAAAAAGATAGCTAGCTAGCTGACTAGCTAGCTAACTAACTAACTAACTAACTAACTACCTAACTAACTAACTAACTAGCTAGCTAACTAAGTAACAAACAAACAAACAAACTAACAAAATACCTAGTTCAATTCCTTTCGATGAAATAGCTTTTTAAACAGCTAGCTAGCTGTCCAAATACCTAGCAAACCAAATTGCATAAATAGATACATTGAATATGTAACCAAAGTCCCAAGCTCACCAAGCTTAATAGCACGAGCTATGGGGATACGAGCGCAAAGGTAACAGTCATGCTGTGTCTATCATTCCAGGGCTTATGAGGACTTGGGGGTTTCCGAAAAAAATAGGGGACCCTAATCTAGTACCCTAAATAGTAGGATCCTTATTAAAGGACCCCTCAAAATAAGGTACCCCTAATTTTCGATAAAAACTCCCAGTTTTTTGTTTTTGTTCTTGGAGGCTCTGGAGCCTCAGAAGTCGGTTCCTCGCGCTGTGCTCGGGACCGTGTTCATTGCGACGCTGCTGCCGGCCTTGGGATCCGTGGCTTTGGTGGGCCAGGGCCTTAAGGGTCTTCGGGGTTTAGGGTTCAAGGGCTTAATTTAAATTTAGGCTTTAAGGTTTAGGGTTCAAGGGTTTAGGGTTTAGGATTTATAGGGTTTAGGATTTAGGCTTTAAGGTTTAGGGTTTAGGGTTTAGGGTTTAGGGTTCAAGGGTTTTGGATTTTGGGTAGCTCTCTGAATTAGGGTCCCTATTTAGGTCCCCAATATAGTACGGCACCCCTATAGAAAGGACCCCAAAAGGGACCCCAGTTTAGAGAACTACGCATTTAGGGTTTAGGGAAGCCACATGGCAAAGTTGAGGGTTTTGTGACCTAGCGGTTTAGGAAAGCGCAGGGTTTTGTGATTTTGGGTTTGGGGCTTGGGTTGCGTAGCAGCGTAGCAAGTAGGTCGTAAGTAACATGGGGCTTACAGGTCTTGTGATCTTAGGGTTTCAGCAGTTTCCGTTTTCAGCCTCTAGGATTGAGGATGATGCTTTGAGGTCTGGAACGATTTTGCAGGCCCTAGACTTCGAACTTCTGCTCCTAGAGTTCCAGGTTTGGGCTTAACTGTTTAGGGTTTAGGAGCCTGCGTTAAGTTTCTAGCAACACTGAAGACGAGACGTGGCAACACAAACCTGAGGTCTCCGGGACAGTTCTAGAGGTGTATCACATATGTACGAGGCGTCACTAAAATCCTTAAGCAATCACATCTGTACATTGTCTTCCAGCCGAGTCATGCAACCAATTGAGCATCAACCGTCTTGCTTCAGACTCGAATTGGCCTTGCCATCGCAAGGCTTCTTGCCATACAGCGACATCGATGCCAACTCGGGCTTCGAAGTGGCTTTCCGTCAGAGGCGGCAGATGACGCCTAGGGCAAACAGCCGTGCAAGTATCAAAGATGCTGGAGCGATGGGAACACTGAGGGTCGATGGTGTCTGACCGGCAAACCAAAGAAAACATGCTGAAATATGCAGGCTTGTTCAAAGCTGCCTTCAGTATCTAAGCCAGTCGTGACTGCCTTCTCACATGGCAGGGGGTGGACGTTTCTCTCCCACATGGTGAGCATTGGAGAGCTAATCGTCCTTTTCGTCGTCACATATATGTCCGGAACCTGGTTGGGTTGGGGTGTCTGGCTGCTATTGCTGCTGCGTTGTTTTGGGACCGAATCGCCATTGGTCTTGCTTGCAGGTGCTTCTTAGCGCAGCCGCGGGTTTTCTATGCCTTGTCAATGCATGACCTTCTTCCGAGAAGGCTGTGATACAGTATCGGGCACTGTGGAGAGTTCGTCAGTTGAGCCTGTCAGACAGCAGGTTTCGGGATCTGGACGAGCACGGCACCCCCTGGTTTGCAACACTCTGGTGCTTCGCTCAGGGAGTTCAATCCGTCCGGAACTATGGCAGAACGCCTTTGGTGGGGAGGACCGGCTTGCTCCTCATAGCCTGTGGGGCGCTGCTTCCCTTTAGCACCTTGGCCAATGCCATCTCCGGCGGCGTTTGCGCTGCGACCTCGGCTCATTGCCCCCTGACGTACTGTAGGAGCTTCTTTTTCTTCTCAAGCGTGAGATGCGCCACGGGGCGTAAGTCCGACCAGGTGGCTTTCAACCTGGTGAACTGCTCCCTCATCGTTTTGAGAAGAGGAGGGCAGGTCGCAGTCCGTCATCTGGGGGTGAGGGCCCTGGAGCTGGCAAGCAAGGAAGCGCCTCTTTCATCTGGACTGCCCAGTTTGAATCAAGAGGAGCCAAACTGGGCTCTCTCAATAGGTGCAAAGAACAACGCGGCCAGGAATTCCTTGCGTCGATACGGGGGTTTCCGAAAATAGGGGACCCTAATATAGTACCCCAAATAATAGGATCCTTATTATAAGGGCCCCAAAATAAGGTACCCCTAATTTTCGGAAACTCCCATACTGTCCTGGGTGTCTTTCGAGGTTGCTCTGGTTGCCTTCAACTTGTTCTCTTTCCTTGCAGCCGTGCTGCTGCAGCGATGCCCTCGGAGAAGCAGCAATGCAAGGTCAACAAGGTTTAGGGTTTAGGGTTTAGGTTGGTCAAGGGAACCAAGCACATGCCAGGCGTGGTGGGGAAGGACTGCTGGCATGGTCTCGCATGGCTTCGCTCGCCTGTTCCATTCTGACCTTGCTAGCCCTGGTCGCGGCCCAAGGAAGCGGAACCTTAGAGAGCTGGGGGTTTCCGAAAATAGGGGACCCTAATATAGTACCCTAAATAATAGGATCCCTATTATAAGGACCCCAAAATAAGGTACCCTGTATTTTCTGAAACTCCCAGCTGTCTAAGAGAGAAAGCCCTAGGGGCCCTAAACGTTCTTGGAGGTCCTACTTGCCCGGCAGTTGGGGGCCAGTCAGGAGCATCTTGACGCCTGATGCGTTGTGATTTAAACTGTGAGTGTCTGAACTTGGTACCCTCAAAGGGAACCTTATTATAGAACCCTATAGCACCCTTTAGGAACCCTATTATAGAACCCTTTTTAGTGCCTTTAGGAACCCTACTTCAAGTGTTCATGCTAGGATGGAGGCCAGGGTGAAGAGGCTGGGAGCATCCGTTGAGTCCAGTTGGATTTCCTTCGAGCTCGTCTTGTTCCAGGCTTTCTACCGGGTCCCATACGTACCCTGGATTCCATGCTGCGCGCCTTGCTCCGCAAGAAGCCTCCGCAACGGCACTATACCTGGCTCCACCCGATGCCGTTTTCAAGATAAAATTCCCACAGTTCGGGTCGACGTCTTGAGTTTGGTGGGGGCTTGGGGCTTCTGTCTTGCTTGCAACCTTCCACGTTTGAGGCGCTCGAGCTTAAAGAGTTGCGGCTGAGGCAATGGTTTTCAACAACGTCATGTTGTCTTCGCTGAAGGCAGTGGCAGCTGTGTGTTTCACGACTCGCTTTGGCAATGCAACACAACCAGATACATAGAGGGCTTCCCTAGACTCCCAGACCGCTCTTTGGGTTAGGCTGCCGGGCGGAAGCTAGTCCACCAGTTCAAACGAAGTTTAAGGTTGCAAAGCAAAGCTCCAGAAGCGACTCAACAGCCTTGCAGGAGCATGTCACAACCTCCTCTGTGTGGTTTCGTTCCGAGATACTTGCGAACGAACCGCATCTCTAGCCACTACGCACCTGCCTCCAATGTTGACTCAGATCCCTGAGATCTTGCCGGTGAGTTATATCCCGTCGGTTGCAGGCACAGGACTTTTTGCTGCTGGCAGTGTACTTGCTGCTAGTGGCACCGCACTAAGCAAGCGAGCTTTGGGGCACCAGACATCACATGGGTAGTTCTCTAAATCAGGGTCCCTTTTTAGGTCCTCAATATAGTACGGCACCCTTATAAAAAGGACCCCAAAAGGGATCCTAATTTAGAAAAGTACCCCCATCTGTAGTTTCCTTAAACCCTCAACCCTAAACCCTAAACTCCCCACCTGTAGT
>CAJNDV010032570.1:2186-31329 GCA_905221635.1 Symbiodinium sp. CCMP2456 | reverse complement strand
GTTTAGGGTTTAGGGTTGATGGGGTTCATGCAAGGCAGTTATGAGAAGGAGCCCGAAACACTATAGGCGGCTGATTCATTTGCTCTTGGGGAAAGGCATTGAGGTCCAGCATGTTTCGTCCCTTGTATTTATATATATATACATATACATATCTATATGAAATCGTATATTTATCAACCTTACACCCTATGTTCATTCCTGTCCCATCTATCGGCCTGGCCTGTGGAGCCATGAACCTCGGCAATCGAATGGGCCAGAGTTGTTCCCATTAGCTATAGCGTCCTTTTATGGATACAATAGCTTTCCAGGCGTATTGTAGCATGAGTACTCTAGAGTTATATGGAGGACCTAGCGGACACGATCGAACAACATAGACCGCTGCATAAGGAGACTTAGACGCTACTCCCCTTAAAGATGATGATCCATAACATCAGAAACTTCAGAAACTGAAAGTCCTAACCGAGAGCCTTATATGAAAGGCTTCGGATTTTCATGCAGCTCAGGGATCAAGAAGCTTTTGTCGGACTCGGGCTGCTGGTTTCGAGTACGCCTGTCCTGTACCTATAGGGTCATACCCTACCCCTTTTTTTGGGTACCTACTTGTTTAGTATATCAGATCGTAACCATAAAAACAAGGCACCTTAAGAAAGGGGCAGGGTATGACCCTTTAGGTAGGATTTAGGGTTGCTTAAAGAGTTCTAGATGCGTGCCGCAATGGGCCATTGGAATCACACAGCCTTTGGGTTTGAGGCTTGCCCAGCTAGCTATTGAGTAGATCACTGTGTCTTGTGGGACCGTCCCAATTCCTAAACCCTAAACCCCTAAACCCCTCAACCCTAAACTCCTAAACCCTAAACCGAAAAAACTCCTAAACCCTAAACTCAACCTTCTATCTGAAATGCTCAGATGCTTCCTCACCCGACGCCAGCCCCGAGCTAGACACCACTCAACGCCCTGAGCCCCCCCAAAAATCCCGAACCCGAGCCCTGACCTCAATCCCTTCTCTCTCTTCTCCAGACCAAACATGGCTTAGGGTTTAGGGGTTTAGGGGTCTAGGGTTTAGGGTCCCACTGGCGGTTATTATATTAGAGCACTGCGAAGCACAACACTGTGGGACCCTCAAGCAAGGATATCGCAAGAGACAAAAAAGGTGATCCTGCAGCCAGCTCCCAGCTAAACTCGGGGCTTCTTCCGTAGGTATCCCAAAGGGTCCAAGTAATAGTATAGTATATACTTTGGGGCCCAAATACCTACTAAGTACCTACTATAATGATACTTGGACCCTTTGGGTATGGTGGTCGGCCTCCTCATCATAGAAAGACCCACTTCCGGCGCTTGATGCAAGAAGCTACATGGGGCCACCGCCGGCGCCAGCCCTCCTTGCAGAAGGGTTTAGGGTTTAGGGTGTAGGATTTCGGTTTAGGGTTTAGGGTTTAGTGTTGTTTAGGGTTTAGGGTTTAGGGTTTAGGGTTTAGGGTTTAGCACGTCAGCTGCCCGTGACCTCAGGGGGATCGTCGTCGTCCATCTATACTTCTAGACAGAGGGTCTCGAGATATGGTCTATAGGCCGAACAACAACCCTACCAACAACACAGTACCTGTCTAGTAGGATCTCTCTATATGCTACATGCACACTTCTACTACACAACTCAGAAACACATCTGACAGTGGTATGCCATAACCACGGGAGCTCAAACTGCGACCAAGCCCTAAACCCGAAACCCTCCAAATCCGATGGCCCTCTAAAACCCCAAATCTAAAAATCCTGTAACCCCCTTCTAAGTCCCTTCCCAAACCCCTATCGCACCTCGACAAGACCCTTATAAGCCCCGTAAACCCTAAAACCCTGCATGGGCTTTTAACAAACAAACAGAGAAAACAACAAAAACCCTACACCCAATCTGGACCCCATAAATCCTTCCTTTTGGGGGCTTCCTATTATGATTTAAGTATATAAGCTTAAAAAGGTAGGCTATTTGTGGTCCAGCCAAACCCTGAACCCAATACCCCATACCCTAAACCTTATTTATCAGAAACCCTATACCCTAAAACCTATATACCCCAAAACCCTATACCCTAAAAAGCCCTATACCCTAAACCCTAAACCCTATATACCCTAAACCCCCCTATACCCTAAACCCCCTTTCTACCCTAAACCCTAAACAAGAGTCAAGGCCACGGCTTTCCGTACATGTTCTCGAGGAGCTCGCGGAGTTCTATGGCCGAGATTTTACCACTCCGGTCCTTGCGAACCCTGGCTTAGTTTAGGGTCTCCTTTAAGGGTTCCTTTAAGGGTTCCTTTAAGGCTTCCTTTAAGGGTTCCTTCAAGGGCTTCTTTTAAGGGCTTCTATATAAGGTCCACGTACCCTATACTTTGGCCCCAAAGTACCTATATAGGGACTACATTAGGGCCAAAGTGCAACCTGTTTAGGTAGATGGACCCTTAGGGGAAGAAAGCGGTTCGGTTTCAGGGTTTAGGGTTTAGGGTTTGGGGCTTAAGGGTGTAGGGTTTGGGGTGTATGGTGTGGGTTTTGGGGCTTATGGGTGTAGGGTTTGGGGTGTATGGTGTGGGGTTTGGGGCTTGCGGGTGTAGGGTTTGGGGTGTATGGTGTGGGGTTTGGGGCTTACGGGTGTATGGTGTGGGGTTTGGGGCTTACGGGTGTAGGGTTTGGGGTGTATGGTGTGGGGTTCGGGGTGAGGGTCTTGAATCGAAACGGTTGCAGAAAGATTCCGTTAGTTCTGTTTTTGTGCTATATGACAGGGTTGCAGGCTGTTCAAACAAGCCCAAATGCCATAATATAGGGGCCTTGATAATTAGAATAGGGCTTCGGGGTATATTATACTAAAACTGAAATAAGGAGTCCCACAGAAAAGTATAGGTAATTACTCGGGCAATATTTTGCAATACTGTCCTCGGATTGATCGGACGAGAAGCCGGGCCTGTATCCAGTATCCGCACATCCGCCCACTTATGAGGAAGACGTGACATACGCAAGCCGCCTACGCCAAAGAAGTATAGGACTTGGGAGGAAGACGTAACAATTCCCTTTGGGCGCAGAGCCTACCTGTAACTCTCGTTACCTACAGTTTAGCAGCCATTACCTCTTACTTAAAAGGTAGAGCCCATGAAACTGTATGTAATTAGAGTCCGAGGTAAACCTTAAACCCTAAAAGTGACCTAAACCCTAAACCCTAGACCCTAAATCCTAAACCTTAAACCCTAAATGTGACCTAAACCCTGAACCCTAAACCTTAAACCCTAAATGTGACCTAAACCCTAGACCCTAAACCTTAAACCCTAGACCCTAGACCCTAAACCCTAGACCCTAAACCCTAGACTCTATATAAACCCTAGACCCTAGACCCTAAACCCTAAACCCTAGACCCTAAGCCCTAAACTCCTAGACCCTATGACACTGTAGGACTCCCTGCCGCCGGGACACGGCATCCAGCTTTTCGAAGAGCGCGCGGACCTTCTCCATGGACCTTTGAGGATTTGGTTGAGGGTTTAGGGTTTAGGGTTTTATAGGGTTTAGGGTTTAGGGTTTAGGGTTGAGGGTTTAGGGTTTAGGGTTTTATAGGGTTTAGGGATTGGGCCCTAAGCCCTAAGCCCGAAAGCGTTGAGGGTTTGGGGTTTAGGGCGTAGGGTTGCTTTCTGGGCCGGCTGGTCTAGAGTAACTTCACCCTGAGGGTCCGAAGGGCCCAATAACAAGGTACTGGGTTTAGGGTTTAGGGTTTAGGGTTTAGGGTTTAGGGTTTAGGGTTTAGGGAAGTAGTTATGTAGGCTAATACATGATAATGCATATATGACTATCAGGTCCTTGGACCCTTGGGGCAACTATATTACTAGTATCCCCTCAGAGTTCCCGTTTGTTGTATCAAATATACCTGAGAACCCTATTCTATAAGGCCCCTATAGTACTTGGACCCTTAGGGTAATTACGTGGCCTTACTTTAAGGCTGGGCCCAGAGCTGCAATATAGCGGTCTGAAGAGTTTTGACTTCAAGGTTTCTCCTAGACTTTCAATTTCATTCTCTAGACTAAACTTTAAAAATGAGTTGATGGGCATAGGTTTGAAATAGGGGTGTCGAAGCATTCTATGAAGGTGCTTATGGAATTCTGCAAGGGTTTAAGGCTGAACAGAAGGACCGCAGAACCTAGAATGTCTTTCCTGGGGGGTGTGTATCATGCTTTACCTGCAGACAACAGTTATAAGCGAACAGTAGGTCCTAGGTTCCTCAGTAGCCCCTTAATAACAAGGGTACCTTTCTTCTTACCATTGTGTTTTAATAAAGGAACCCAAGCACAAAAAGGTCAAAAGCGTACTACTCAGGAACCTAGGATCATGTCTGTTCATGCAAAGCCGTGAGACAACGCTCCTGAAGCCCAGAACCTTACCAAGGCCCTATCCGTACTAAGCACCCTAAGCCCTAAACCCTAAACCCTGAAAACCCTAAACCCTAAATCCTGAACCCTGAACCCTAAACCCTGACCTTTGCACTCGAAAACCTAGGGACTGGGGCTTCGGGCCTTTTGGGTCCTGCAGGATTGCATGCAACCCACTTCAAAACAGATACACAACCTGCTTTTGGGCTCCTCGATGTGATTTCGCTGCTTTTGCCTTTATCTTTAAGAGGTAGCCCTGACCCTCCAGATACCTACTATAGAGGGTACTGGAGCCCCTACAGCCCTATATAGTAGGTACCTGGAGGGATAGGGTAGGGGTTTGAGGTAACCCTAAGCCCTAAATCCTAAAACGCCCCCAAAACTTGAAAAGAGTTGGGTATTGGGTTTGGCGATCAGCCTGTGCTGGGACTCTCAGTGCTTTGCTCTAGGCACCTGAAGATCGCTTCGGGCTTAGGGCTTAGGTTTTGTGAGCGTTTAGGGTTTAGGGTGTATAAGGGTTTAGGGCTTAGGAGGGTTTAGGATTTAGGATGTTTATGGGCTTAGGGTTTATAAGGGGTTAGGGTTTCGGGTTCATGAGGGTTTAGGGCTGTCGGAACCTCCTGGACCTGATCATGTTTGATGTAATTATGGTTAGTTACAGTTTAGAACCTGGCAGCCATTATAGTAAGCCTTCCATCAAGCCTTCTTCTTAGAGATTCTTGCCGAGTCAAGCTGCGCATCGACACGCTCCCTCTTCTTCTCCATTGCCACCTCCCTGGCGCAACTTCGGAGCAATCAAGGTGTCGGAAGTATCGAAGAGTTGCAGTGCAAGCTCTTCACAGGAGTTGTTTTGGTTGGGGCAACTTCGTTTTCGTCTTGTCACGGTTCTACACAGGTACTACAAGAGGGAGTACATGCGACGCTCAAGACAAATAGGGCGGTTTTTGAGTCTAGCCTCGAGGCAGAATGATCTCGTGCTTTCAGCCTCACCTACCTTAAGAACCCAAAACCCGCCTTTTTGTAGGTTCTTATTATAAACCCTAATGTGGGATTTATAGGGACCCTACAAGACAGTAGGTTTTGGGTTCTTAAGGTAGACCTTCTTATACGTAGGAGGCCAAGCTAGTAGCCTGGTGCATGTTGTGCCGCTGGTGGTGAAGGAATGATTCGACTTCATGCTGTAGCCTCTATACCGAAACCTTCAAACACTGACTTTAGATCCAAGCCTCACAGCCTCAATCAACAAGTCTCACGACTTAGCGTTACCTTGATCCTATAAATCCTTTTCCGTTGTGGGCGGTTCCCTATAATGATTTCCTTATACAAGCCCTTGAAAAAGGCACGTTATTTGGGGTCCAGCCAAAGCCCTAAACCCTATACCCTAAACCCTACAAACCCTAAACCGTATACCCTAATAGTTACCCTAGCCCCTAAACCCTAAATACCCCAAACCACAAAACCCTAAATACCCCAAACCCTAAACCCTCGATCCGAAGCCCCAACGTCTTCAAGCCCTCAGTCGTAACTCTGCATCGCCAGGTTCGCCTCCTCGACGCAGCGAGCACGGCGGCTTTGGACGTCTGATCTGACGAAGTTGCCTCTTGGCTACGCATTAGGGATTAGGTCAGGGTTTAGTTAGGCTTAGGGTTGAGGGGTTAAGGCTCATTGTTGGGGGCTATTCAACAATCAAGCGTACTCTAGGACTCCAACATGGTACCTTGCTTTGGGGTCTAAACGCACCTTGGGCTGTTTGGAGTCTTAGGGACTTGGAGGGTCATTTCCACTATTGAAGTCCGACTATATGCGTTCAGGGTCTACGCGCGGTCCGCCTTCAAGCCCAGTTACGTATATGATGGTCGACGGCACTGCTTCAAACAAGGGCAATGATATACGGCTGAAGACAGCAAGCTACTTCATGCCATCTGTCTGTCGTTTGTACCTAATCAGAATCATGCCACTTCGTCTTTATTACTCTCTCCTTTTTTTTTTCTCTCTCTCTCTCTCTCCCTCTCTCTCTTGTGTGCACCCTCCCTCTATTCGTAGCTCTCTACAGCTGCAGATGTGCAAGTAAAGTAAACACGAACGATATTCTCTCGTGCATACACTCCGAAAATATATAATTAGGTTTCGGTCGGTGGCTTCTGGATTGTATCTTTCGGGTTCCCAAAATAATGACCTAGGGAGTGTTTGTTTGAAGCTTGCTCTTTGGAGGGAACCCTAGACCCGAGCCCTTCACACACTAGAGAACCCTGACCGAACCCCTGTCAATTTAGCAACCCTACTAGTAAACGGTTGGTGGTTTCTTAGGGAGCCGGAGGGGGGGGGGGGGGTCAAAGGCTCAAACATGCTGTCGTCAAAGCGCTTGTCCCAGGGGGACTCAGTAAGTCGGTTCTAAGTGGGGTTATAACTGGGGTAATTCCATTGACGTTACTTATAACTCTACTTATAACCTACTTACTAAGCTCCCTGGACCTCTAGGTGTAGCAGCCCTAAACCTACCCGAAGTGGATCGGCCTCGGCGGCTTTGGCCAGACCTACCCAGCACGGAGTCTGGCTTACCGGGCATTTAGGGTTTTTAGTTTGAAAGTATATGGTTTTGAGTTTTAAGATGTCTTGGGTGGTTGGAGGGTCTTCGGGTGTTAATCTTCAGGACTTGGGGGCTGCAGAATCTTGATAAGGAATAATGAGCTTTTACGACGGCTTGATCGGCGATTGCTGGATTTTGTTTATCAAATCTCTATCGGGTTTCGAGGCTAAGGCTCCATGAAGGCTTCATGTTCATAAGGCTTGCAGGCTTTGGGTCTAGGGGTTGAGGGTATGTAAAGTGTCCGGTCTAAGGCTGCCATCTAGTGACGAGCTCAAGTGCTGCTTCATAAATGTGGGAGTCATCCTTGAAGGCATGCTTCAGAAATCTTCACATACACACACGCCTATGTAACGGTCGAGGTACTGTTAGACTCTCCCGAATATTACCCTACGTAGCTACTATCCTAAACCCATGCACCTCATTATAGGGTCCTCGGGACCCCTGGTCTAAATCTATGCGTCTCAAATCTCAAATGCTGCTCTCAGCCTACATCTGCAAACTGATGCGAGGCCCATGGCTTCACATGATCAATAGAAAGATCAATGGTCCGAGTTGTACATGTACATATACATATACATATACATGTACATATACATACACATTCAGATATATCAGTATGATATGTATATACACACATACTGACATATGCATCTGTATCTACATATAAATATAAATATACATATATGTATGTGTGTATGTGCATGTATGCATGTTACATGAAGCGCGCGACCAAGCATCGAACATAGCAACATGACATTGCGAACTTGTCGCATCAGGTCTATGGCCGAAGTGCACTGTAGAACAGCAAAATGTTGGCAGCAAGACTCCTGCAACACCATCCAACGCAGCCTCTGCAGCACCACATTGAAAACCACAAGAGTTTGATTCGGCTCACACCAACGTTGCGATTTACAAGTCTGACCCCGGAACTCATTCATCATACAAACCTTACAGGGAAAACGTTCTTATCAAATGCCTACTTTCACAGTCTGACCAATCAAGGCCTTTAAGACGCTGCCAAACCAAAACATCTGTGAGACCTAGTTGACGTACATCCCCGCAGTCTCCAAGAGCCATGAAACCGAATGAACCCCATTCCAAACTCAAACCTGAGCCCTAAACCTAAACCCTTGTCCCGGATGTCTCCACCATCTCCACCCTGTTTCAAGTATATTTTACTTGGACAGTCCAATATGCTTATAGATGTATAGTGATACTTCGTTCCGATTTAGTTTGCCTAACCAGGCACTGCTAACGAGCCCCAGCCAAAAAACAAAATACATTGGAGGATCTGTCTAAATACGCTGATCCTCGAAGCCTGAAGCGGGGGATACCTTCCCAAATCATAAAAATGGCTTCGAATACAGAAACCTTACATTCGACTATCCACACCCAAAACCCTAAACCCCTAAACCCAAACCCTAAACCCTATATATATATATATAAATACACCCCAAATCTGAAACCCCTAAACCCTACAACTTCGGACCCTTTCGGGGGTGTACACGAATTCCCGACGCCTCGCAGCGCGCATTGGAGTCGCCATACTGCACGACTGGAGACCTAGGGTTAAGGTTTTAGGGTTTAGGGTTTTAGGGTTTAGGGCTTAGGGTTTGGGGTTTAGGGTTTAGGGTTGTTCAGTACACCATAGACTGTATATTATGTACAAGAACCCAAAGGTAGTGCTGAGGGTCCCAGTACCCAATAGTCATGGACTTAGAGGCCCCGGGGACTTAGCAAGTACTGTAGGGGCCTTCATAATTAGACTCGGGTTGTGGGGACTCCTTCTTATAATTTGAGTGTAAATATACCCCCAAAACCTTATCTAACTATTATAAGGCCCCTATATTAGGCTATAAGTAGAGTTATAAGTACTGTGAACGGAGTTAACCTAACTTACTAAGTCCTCTGACCCTCCAAGTACTTTATCAGAAAACAGTATTGCCCCACTTCCTAGGGGTTCAAGTACCAGTACCTTGGACCCTAAGGCGTAGGGGAGCAGGTATGCGAAAACAGGTTCATCTAAGGGGTCTTCCTTGCAGGGTTCCATCAAGGGTATGGGGATTTAAAAGGCTTCGTAGCCGGGCCTTAGAGATTACAATGGGATTTTGTGGTCCATTGTTGTGTTGAAGCATACAAAATCACACCTCTGTATTTAAGATCCTGTAAAATCTCTAAATGAGCACGAGAACCGCAGCAAGTTCCCGAAGTGTTGGCTGGCCCTTCTGTACAATCTAGGGCCTTAATAATTAGAATAGGGTTTTGGGGAATGTTAGACTATATAGTTATAATAAGGAACCTCTTAAATAATATAGGTAATTATTTCGACCCCTTTTGTATAAGGTCCTCGGAGCTATGCGACAGCCCAGGTGGGAGTGCCCGGTCGGCATCATGGAACCCTCGGCCACGCTCTGCAGATCTGCCAGGCACTTCCAGAGGGGGTCGCAACCACGGGGTGCTGAACTGGTTGGTGATCAGCCCAGCAAAATGAGTGGCCACTTCCAGTGCCATGGCCTGCCAGGTAACTCACTCCGCATGCACACACCTCATGCTGCGCGCCTCGGACCAGTCCGCGCCCGCGGCCCTGCACTTCTCAAGGGCGTCCGTGATCTTGTCCTCGCCGCAGTCGTTCAGCATCCGAAGCGCCGTGACCACAACAGCCAAAAACCACGAGCAGCAAACCCAAAACTCTTCATCATAGACCGGCCAGCACCGAAAGAGCTTCCATTTGCACCGCCGGAATAAAGTGCATGGTCTGAGTTGGTCACCACAACCTACTACTATCCCCGGGTCGTTCCGCTATAGTAGTTGTACTACAATACAAGACCTCATTGCACATGATCCCTAAACCCTAAACCCTAAATCCCCGAACCCTAAATCCCTCAATCCTAAATCCCTAAACCCGAAAACCCTAAATCCTAAATCCCTAAACCCTAAACCAAAAAAGCCCCCCAATCCCCACAGTCTCTCTCTCTCTCTCTGTCGGCCAGGACAGGGAACCTCAATAAGCAGAATGAACCTTAACAACCCTACCTTTGTAGGGATCCCCATTCGGATTTCTTGATGTAAGTCCTCAAGAACGTAGATTTTCGTGGGTTACGGTAGAGCTTTGGAGTGCAACTTATATTGGCTATATATAAACGTACCCAGCACTCCTAAAGAGCCCTACTCTTATGGTTGAAGCTCCTATGCTAAACCCCTAAACCCCAAACCCATACACCAAGTTTAGAACCCCAGACATCTCCAAACCCTAAACCTCGAACTCTACCTTACCAGAGGGTCCGAGTACCCCAATAGTGCGGTTTTTAGGTACCACAAGTCATTCAGAGTTGTCTTTGAGACCTAAAGACCTCACGATTTCTTGGGCACTGGGACTAACTTAGCCCCAAACCCTACATCCCAAATCCTTAAGGCCGTTAGGGAAACCCTAAACCCTAAACCCTAAACCCCTAAACCCTAAACCCTAAACCCTAAACCCCTAAACCCTAAACCCTAAACCCCTAAACCCCTAAGCCCTAAATCCTAAACCCTAGAATCCGGGGCGCTGATCCAACCAGACCAGGTTCGGATCCGGCTGCCTCGCGCTGTTTTTGTGGTTCAGGCCTTGGGGCTCTTGGGACGCTTCCTTTACCAAAGGGTTCCCCAAAGGATCTAAAGGTTCCTTTAAAAGGAGCTATATAAGGGTTCCTTTAAAGGGATCTATAAGGGCTTTTGCAGGGCTTGTAGGGTTCAGGACCCAGGATGTGAAGGCTTGTCGGGTTTCGATAGTATAAGAATCAGAAGGATTCTATCAGGCTGGATGGGTTTTCGGGTTGCGGATGGTGTAGAATTTACCAGTAGCCCCAAGCAATCGAAATGGTAGGTCGCGACACCACATTCAGGGTATATTCCGTGCAGCGGTACGTCCTTAGATCCGCACCCTAAAGATCCAAAGGACTAAATAAGGAGGTATATAGAGGGTTCGGATACTATAGTTCTGTAGGTTAGTGTATATAAACTCTAAACCCTAAACTGTAAACTTATGATTACTAGGTAGTCGGACCCTAAGGGACAGGCAGCTCTGGGGACTTAGCAGAGTCTCGTGACTTTGGCCGCAGGGCCTACAGTTTTGCAGCGTTGGGGATGAAAGGGTTTAGGGTTTTGGTGTTCCGGGGTTGAATTTTTCAAGGTTTGTGGGTTTAGGGTTTCGGGGTTTGGGGTTCCGGGCATGCATGAAATCCAAAACTTAGGCTTCAGGCTAGGGTTTAAAGTCCGAGTATTTTCCAAATCTGAGCTATAGTGTTTGCTCTCAAACTGAAGCGAGTAAGACTTGTGCTCCATGTCGTAGTTGCCGAGGGCATGGGCCCCGAAATCTGTAATTTTTAGTTCTGGAATGGATAATACTATCCCAAACAGTGTATCTACTGAAATGCAATGAAAAAATCTACCTTAAAGACGAACTAAAGGATCCTGTTTTGCATCAGGGGTTTCATTGCATGTTAAAACGGTTGCAGAAGTGGCAAGCTCGACGAGCTGTGCACAGTGATCTATATGGTTCATACTTCTCGAGTATCCTAGGGGAACTAAAGGTTAAGCTGTTGGATTCTATAGGGCTTATTGTACCCCCGTGATACAGGGGCCTAAATAATTACCTATACTATTTGGGGGGGGCTCCTTATTATAATTATAGTACATTGTACCCCCAAATCCTATTCTAATTACTAAGGCCCCCAAAAGGTTGAAGGTTAGCCTCTGTACTACTAAGGGTGAGCAACACGACTAAGACATCAACACTTTACCACCAAGCACATGTTCGCATTTGGGATTTCCGAAAATAGGGGACCCTAATCTCGTGCCCTAAATAGTAGGATCCTTCTCTTGAGGAACCCAAAATAAGGGACCCCTTCTTTTGGGAAACTCCCTTCTGGAGCCAATACTTGCGTTGGACCGCCGAGTGTGGTACTGAGTCTGAAGAAACTGACTAAAGGACCGAGCACACTCTAAAGTAGGACATGCGGGCGGTTTGGCCATGGGGGCTCCGAAAATACCATACATGGGGACTACTTGGATCCTTTGGGTCTTGTAATATGATGGGCTCTTGTTAAGGAACTTAAATTAAGTTACCCAAAAACAGGGCACCCTGCTGTTTATTTACTACCCTATTGTGGTAGCTTACATTCAGTCCCTTAACTAGAACCCAGAATACCACCCTTTTTGCTCTTGAGACAAGTGGATCTGCTCGGAAGCACGCGCACCCAACATGGAAGCATCTAAGGACTCACATGGCGCTGGTAGCTCAATCTGCTCACATGTAAAGTGAAACCATGAGTTTCTAGCCAGGAGATAGATTTGGACTGCACCTATCTAGAACAAGCAGCCCCACCCACCCTGTGCCTTTGTGAGAATCTTGACGCTGACCACATCTCCCAGCGATGTAGCATAGGAGGTGAATTTCAGCTCCTCGGCTATAGATCCAGATCTGGGGCTTAACTGAACAAGGGATTTGGGGTGTGCGGGACTTTAGGATTCGGAGAGTGCGAGGCGCTTTAGGGTTTGGGATTCTGGGCATAAATACTATAGCTTACATCGGTATCCAGGTTTGATGACACAGAACCCTACACCCCAAACCATCTACGTTTCGGCAGAAGCCAGGTTACCCGTGCAACCGGTTAGCTTCTCACACGAGCGTACGGTCGAGGTGATTAGGCTAAGAAGCGGTAAGTCCTACGTAAATCCTAAATAACCTACCCTCGTAGGGCTCCTTCTTATGATGCCCAGTAAAATGTCCTTCAGCAAGCAGGATTTTAAGGGTCCAAAGAAACCCGAGATCCGCTCCGAGATCCTACGTATAAAACCCCAAATGGCTTCGGCATATAGAGTTCAAGCAGCTGAGGGTTGGGTTTAGGGTTTAGGCTTTACCCTAACCCCTCCAGGTACCTACTATATAGGGGCCTAGGGGCTCTAGTACCCTCTATAATAAGTACCTGGAGGGTTTAGGCTTTAGGGTTTAGGATTTCAACCCCAAAGCCCAAGAATCCTGGCGTACAAGGGGCTCAAAAGCTGGGAACCTGTGACCCATGGGCTTCTGCCAAACCCTAAACCCTAAACCGGAAAAACATCATGAAGCCTCATATGGGTAGTTGTCAAAATTAGGGTCCCTTTTGGGGGTACCCTAAATAGTAGGTGCCGTATTATAATAAGGACCCAAAAAATGGACCATAATTTTGACAACCACCCATATAATTTCGGTAGTCCAATCAGGTCTAGGAGTCGAGTATAAGGTAAACTGCAGTAGGGACTGCTAGAAAGGAATACCACCCCGAAGCCCGAAAGATTGACGATCTCGTCATCGGCTTACCGGGGGAGTTCGGAGTATGTTAGACGCTTTGGATTTCGGGTTTAGGATATACCTTAACAACCCAAAACCCCTTTTTTGTAGGTTCCTATTATAAACCCTAATATGGGATTTATATATAGGGACCCTACAAAAAAAGTAGGTTTTCGGTTCTTAAGGTAGGGTTCCAGCGTTCAGGGATCAGGGGTTCTTCGGGTAGCGGGTTTTGGAGTTTTATCTTGGCCCCATGGCTTATCCAAGGGAATGCAGGCCCTGAACTCCCACTGTACATGGATGCAAGTGTCGCTGGTGCAAGGTCGCAGTAGCGATGCTGCCCGTATCTTTGACGGTTCGCACTCCAGGCAAACGGAGCCCAACTTGACTTCTGCCTGCGGCGGTCATGCGGCAAGGTTTCGCTTTCCTGGTTCCAGGTAGATGGCTCGACAGTGAGCGTGCAGGGTTCAGGGATAAAGTCTTAGTTTCAGCATTAAGCCGTGACGGGCCTAGTTCTTCAGTAGAAGTGGTGCAGCTAACCCCAAGGGTCCAAAGGACCCAATTATCAGGTACTTAGGTTTCGGATAGTAGTTATGTAGGTTACTATTTGGGAGAGTATATGATTATTAGGTACTTGGGCCCTTACGGTAATGGTTCATGCAGTGTGTTAGGAAGGATTGGCCGGTAGACCAACTTATCTATACACCCTGAACCGCACAAGCGGCCTGAGCACCAATCAGTTCCTTAGCCCTACCCAAGCCCACCGAGAACCTGTCTCGCTCAGGACTTACATTAGGAGGTTATTGAAGAAATAGCACGGAAAGGATGGTGTTTTTTGCACAGAAATAAACTGCCACCATTATCGGTACCCTCGACATTCAGGTGCCGTTTCATCGGCCTCACTCAACAACCCTACGCCCTGTAACCCTTTGACTGTGTATAAACAGTATGAAACACATAAAACACGACGGAGCCGTGTCAACCCCGACAAACAGCTCATACGCAAATAGAAAGCTTTATGGAGCCTTGCAGAACCATAGGGAAACCCTTGGCGGAGCTGTCGCTATACCAATTAATTGCGCCAATTCTTCAACCCACCAGGAAGGAGCACAAAGCCTCTTCAAATGAGGGGCTTGAATGACTAGAGGAGGGTTTTGGTGTGTATGATGGTATACTATGCCGTAAATATTGTCAGGCACCCTAGGGGATCATCTTGGCAGCTGCTCAAGCTTCCTAACCCCTATAAACCCTAAACCCCTAAACCCTAAACCCCTAAGCCCCTAAACCCCTAAACCCCTAAACCCTAAACCCAAGTTTATGTTTTGTTTTTGGTTGGCTTTGGAGGTCTGGCGTGGAAGTTTCCCGGGCTTGAGGGCTAGATTGAGGAATTGGGCTTAAGGTCTCGGGCTTAGGGTCTCGGTTTTAGGTTTTAAAGGGCTTAAGTTTTAGGGTTTAGGGTTTAGGGTTTAGGTTTTAATGTTTAGGGTTTAGGGTTCAAGTTTTGGGGTTTAGGGTTTAAGTTTTAGGGTTTAGGGTTTAATTAGGTTGTAGGCTTTAGGGTTAAGGTTTTACTAGGTTCCTAAGTGAGCCCGTAATAATACAGATCCTTGTTCCTAATACTCGGTTTTAATAGGGGAAGCATACAATAAAAAAGAGCAACAAAGTACGTACTACTCTATAACCCTTAGGAATGTATGGTTTCAGGGCTTCTGTGGCGCAAAACCCGAATGAAACTGTTGAGGCCCCTATATTGGAAGGGCAAGAGAGACGTTATTGTTTCCAGGTTCTGGGTGGGTAGCCTCCGAAACCCAGGACCCTGAACCATAATAATAACATCTAAGCATCTACGCAGAACTGAAAGGGTAAAGGATACCTTGCGAGGCCCTGGACGTGCTAAACCCTGAAACCCTATATAGACCCTTGACTCCCAACCCCTAAACCCTTAAACCCTAAACTCACAGTGCCTTCACGTTGGGGGTTTCGCTCGCCAGCGCGTCCTCGTTTTTCGGCCGCCGAGGCTTCGACGTAAGCTACCGATTCCTCTTAAGAAAAGGGCTCCATTGAAGGGTTCTTTTGAGGGCTCGCTTAAGGATACTTGGAACACTTCAGGGAAAACCCAGACCCCGGAGAGGATCTAAAAAGGCATGCTTTAACGGGGGTTTCTATATGAACTACACTTTAGTGCTACAGTGTCCCAACTTTATTTAAAGGATCTACTGATTAGATCGTCCCGGAATCTGAGATAGTTACGTGCAGGGATTATAGGGTTGAAAGGGTCACCAGAGGTTTTGTAAGCGCTCGTTTACGCGTTTATAAGGGATTCGTGAAGGCACATGTGGGCATTCTGCTATATTCCTGTTTTAGACTTTCAACTAGGTGGAATCGCCAACAAATAAGGATTCGTCCAGAAGGACTCCAACAAGCGCCATGATGTGATGTCATATGCTCCTCTTTAGATTCGCTGTACCCTTATGCTTATGTGGGTACGCAGTTCTCTAAATTAGGTCTCGTTGTAGGTCCCCGAAATTGTACGGCACTCTTACAAAAACGACCCTGAAAGGGACCCCAATTTAGAGAACTACCCCTCTATTTCATGTGGTGCATAAGTGGCTTTCCAAGGCTAAGGCATGGGACTGTCCGAAGTGGGAGAAACGGGTAATGTAGCGTGCAGAGAAGCCGGCTTTCTTCCTCCCCTGCCTTGCACAGATTACTGCTCCCCAAACCCCCGCAAAAATCAATCCAAAAAGAAAGATGATCCCTTAATGGGGGTTCCTATAAAGAGCCCTTAGTAGTATAGGGTCCCAAATTAGGGGTTCTACTTTCTCGATCCTCCCGGGAGTCTGGGTCTCCAGGAACCCTAAACACTGCAAAGGGATGATCATCGGGACCCGCATGACTGGAGGCCCCCGGTAACCACCTTCTACGGGTTTAGGGTTTAGGGTTTAGGGTTTAGGGTTTAGGGTTTCTGTTATGACTGAATCTTGTACGGCCACCTATGTCAAGAGCTGAACCCAAACTCTGAACTCCTGAACCCGTAAACCCGAACTTCTGAACCCTGAACCTTAAACCTCCAAAGGCTCAGGGCAAAGGCTATTGGGTTCGGAGTTCTTCGCTGCTCCCCTTTGCAGGGAACCGAAAAACCTGGGGCGGGTATATTGTGCATTATAAGGGGATGGCATTCACTAGTCAAACCCTAAACCCTAAACCCTAAACCCTAAACCCTAAACCGTGCAGTCTCCGAAGTTGCTTGGTCAACCAGCCGATGTTTACTTGTGACGGTATGATAGGGAAGCCAGGCAAGCTAAAACCCATTTAAACCCAAAACCCCTTGATTAAGCTGTATGGTCATAAACTATTTAGATTGGATCACCGTTTTCTTCTGAGGTATATACTTAAAAACCCAGCAATAATCATATTCATAGTTGTCACTAAATCAATAGTAATGAGACATGGCAACTGTAACAACAATAATTACAACTGCACTAGCAGTATCAATAGCAAGTAGGCTTAGACGTCTGTTGGAATGGTGCCACATATAGCCCTAAGGGTCCATGTACCCAAATAGTAGATACTTTGGCCCCAAAGTAGCCAAAATAGGGACTACTTTAAGGCCAAATTATATACATGGGACCCTTAGGGTAGGCGCCTTTAAAGACCCCCATGGAGGCCCACTCCCTGAACCCTGCATCCTTCAGCACGCCCCCCTGTAGACTGTATAGCCCTGACAACAACAAACCCAGAGCCTATTGAAACAAAAACCCAAACACCACAAAAACGGTTTAGGGTTTAGGGGTTTGTAGGTTTCGGGCCCTAAAGCCCTTAAACCCCCCGAAGAAGAACCCAAATCGAGCTTCGCACCATACTCCACAGCTGTTCTGGAGACAGGGCCAAAGGCTCCGTTTCTTCGGTGGCCTTGGCCAGTCTGTATTTGGCTTAGGATATACCTTAAGAACCCAAAACCCACTTTTTGCAGGTTCTTGTTATAAACCCTAATATGGGATTTATAGGGACCCTACAAAAAAGTAGGTTTTGGGTTCTTAAGGTAAGGTTTAGGGTTCAGGGTTCAGGGTTTAGGGTTTGGGAGTTTAAGCCTTAGGTTATACCTGGACCCCAAATAACCTACCTTTTTAGGGTTCCTTATTCGAGTTTCTTTTTATATGTCCTTAATAAGGTAGGTTCTTTGGGGTTAAGGTAGGGCTTATAGTTAAGGGTATAAGGTTGACCAACCCCTCCAACCCCACCTTAAGGATGCTGTAATATAGGGCCCGTTTTTAGTTAGAATAGGGGTCTTCCGAAATTCGAAATAAGATAGATAAAAATCTACGCAGGGTAGATTTTCAAGCATCTATCTTAGGGTGAAGGCGTAAGGTGCAAAGAGCTCAAGTATTTCTTCCGCCCCACTTTCCATACATCCCGATCGGGGTATGGTTCGGACATGTTCGGACCATATCATAGATCTAAACCAGTCCGCCTGAAAGCAAGCAATTAAAGTGGAGAGTAGGTAGATTCGACAGGGTTTCGGTTCGAGGGGGCCTTGCTTTAAAGGGTTTAGGCCTACGGCGCCCCAAACCCGAAACTAAACTTCCGCACTGCAAGCTGGAAAACCGAATGTCTCACGGAAACTCAAAGCCCGAATATCTTCAACTGTATCCCAATTCTTTACGCACGGAAATTGAAGTCTTCACCGAAAAAAGCTGCAAACCCTGAAAGCCCTACACCCTATAATTTTAGAGCCTTAAAATCCTAAACCGGACCCTGCAAACCCCTTTGCGCCGAGAAACAGCAGAGATTTTGACATCCTCCACTTGCGCGGAGCAACCCATGCCTGGCTTCATAGGGTTTACGGCTTATAAAGCTTGAGTTCTACAAGGGTATAGGTTCAAACAAACAGAAGCCCTAAACCCCAAACTCTAAACCTTAAGCCCCAAGCCCTGAACCCTCAAGCCTAAACCCCGAACAAACTCTAAACCCCGAACCCCAAACTCTAAACCCCAAGCCCCAAAACCTTAAACCCCAAACCACCCTAAACCCCAAACTGTAAACCCTAAACCCTAAACCCTACACCCCAAAACCTTAAACCCTACACCCTACACCCCAAACACTAAACCCCAGGCCCTGAACCTCGAGTCTGCAAGCTACTAGGGTCTCTCCAACGGCACTTACAGAGTCTTACGATGCTTGTAGTATACCTTAAGAACCCGAAACCTACTTTTTTGTAGGGTCCCTATAAATCCCATATTAGCGTTTATAATAAGAACCTACAAAAAAGTGGGTTTTGGGTTCTTAAGGTAGGGGCCTCAGAAACCACATTTGCGGCTTACAGTCTACGGTGAGCAGAGCTAGACACCTTAAGAACAACCCTTACGGAATATCGAACTGCCAGCCGAATGCCCGGCTCTACCAAAACTTGGAAGCCATCATCCCCGAAAGAATAAGCCATAAGCCGGAAGTCCTTACACGCGCCTTTCATCAGGGCAGCGTCTTCCCAAGCCCTACACCGAACCCGAAAACTCTAAGATTCGCAAGTCGCAGAACTGAATGGGCACAGCTGGTGCAAGGCTTCCTTTACAGGATCTTAATTACTCCAGCAAGAAGAATTGACGTGGTCAGCAGGGCATAGTGGGAGCCAGAGCCTTGTCGTTCTTGACGCCCAGATCGGTCAACTCAACCGGGCACCATATTCGCCGTGCCCGGCGAGGTTCGCGAGCGACTGAAGCGAACAACCAGGAAGTTTGCTCGGACCGGTGCTGATGCACAGCTGCCCACATACAGCCAGGCCTGTGGTAAATTTGTAATCAAACCTCCAATTGCAATCCGTGTCGGCCTCCACGTGTGTGTGTTCGGCCCCAGGTGAGGGTGTGACACGGAACTTTGAATGTACCCACACCCAGGCTATCCACACAACCCTACACCCTAATCCCTGAATCCCACACAATCCGCCCTTGGGATTGAACTTACGGCGCTTGCTTTGCCATAGCTTTCTCTTGAAGATTTCATCGTCAAGTGAGGCCTGAGAGTGTGCTTTCGGGCTGTATTAGGGTTTAGGGTTTAGGGTTTAAGGTTAAGGTTCAGGGTTTAGGGTTTAGGGTTTAGGGTTAAGTGCATGTTGGGTTTGGCGGATTTGGGTGTGGGGTTGTTGACCCCTTAACCCGAAACCCTAGATTCAAAAAAACTCACACCCCAAAGAGTCCACCGTAAAAATCCTTAAAGAGCCATGACATAAAGTAACTCTAACAGTCTTAAAGTCTGAAGAAGTCCCTGAACTCAAGCCCTAAATCCTAAACCCTAATCTCGAAAAGCCCTAATACAGAGGCCTGAATAATTAGAACAGGGTTTTGGGGCCGATTATACTGCAGTTGTAATAAGGACTCCCCCCCCCCAAAAAAAATGTATTGGTAAATATTTAGGCCCCTACATTTGCAGCCTAAAAGCCTGAAACCCGGAATTTAGGCCCCATACTAAACCCTAAACCCTAAACCGCCTAGAAGCCTGAGGCCCTGAATCCTTCAACGCCCTCTACTAGCCTGGCTTCTCGGAGGCTTGCAAGATCTCCAGCTTCAGGGACTTCAAAGAGACCTGCGCTGAGGTAGGTTTATGGGTTTTGGCTGGTCTAGGGTTTCTAGGTGTTTAGGGTTGTTGGTGGCTTGAGGTTTATAGGTGCGTAGGGGGGTTTACGGGTTGAGGTGTTTGGGTGTTCAGGGGCTTGGGAGTTCAGGGTTTAAGTGCTTAGTGTGAATACACATAATGTGTAGACTACACACATACATCAGTATATACATATAACATACACAGAATAAATGAGCTTGCTTGAATATATAACATAGACATGTGTACATCTGTATGTATATGAACATGCAGGTATATACAGTTCTTTCTTGTGAGCCCCTTTGAACTTGGAAGGTGCCCTGATGATGCCTTTATAAACTGTTCCCTTAACATGATTTTTCTCTCAGAAATGTGAGTAGTTCTCTGAATTAGGCTCACTTTTGACGTTCCTTAAAGGGATCTAAAAGGGTTTCGAAGTTGGAACCGGGTGTCTAAATGGGTACTACAAGGGTTCTATATGGGTTATTCTCTTAGTCAGATCCCGTTTTAGGTCCCCAAAACGGTACGTCACCCTTTTGAAAGGGAGCCTAAAAGGGACCTAGTTTGGAGAACTCCGGATTTACGCTGTCGGTGACGAAAGGGAGGATTTGACACTTCCACGACGTGGTGCCAGAAGTGATGGCAGACTGTATCGCGCAGGGCTTCCCAGAGGGTTCATAGAGACTACCGTTGTGGTTTTGGGTCCCAAGGGACCATCCTTTATCATGGGTTTGGGGGCAGTACATATGGACCCTCGATATTTGGTTATCACATACCTCAAGTTCGATACGAGACCCGAACCAGAATCAGCTTCGAAACTCTTCGCTACTTGGGGATGGCGGCATTCTCGGCATACCAGCGAGGATGCACTACCCTAAACCCTAAACCCTAACCCTAAACCCTACAATGTGGGGATAGTTTGAGGGCTAGGTGCTTCCAGGGTCTGTGGTCTACGGTCATGATATGACGATCGTCGTCGTTTTGGAGGACTCTCTGTAAGACAAAGATGTCCTCTCTTCTAAACAACACATTAGATGAGAGCATAACTGTAACTCCTCTTATAGAAACCCCACACTCTACTACATAGATACTTAAGACTCTTTAACCTTAACAGAGTGCATTACATCGACCCGTGCAAGTCCTCGATGATTGGGCAAGGTAGGATTACTGCCTCGAGCCCTAGGTATGACCACTGAAATAGCCGTAATGAGCAAGCAGTGACATAGCATAGCCTAGCGGGTTCAAGTGAACTACTACAGTGTTGTGGATCCGATATACTATGCTCTGGGTGGTTATTGGTACCAAAAAAAGCCCGACTCTTGCGGAAGCCCTCGAGGTTAAAGCCGGGTGTTGAGGTACATATTCTGCTTAGTTATGGCAAGGAACCAAGGAAATAGATGGACAGAACCTTAAGAGTCCACGGGCCTAAATGGTAAATATTTTGGCCCCAGGGTCTTGGGTTGCTGAGTTCATCACCCCAGAAATTGCAGGAACCCTGAATCATGGTGGTGCTTGCTCCATCAACATATTGTGAGGAGGCAACGATAGTTCATGCATTCTTCCGGCCTAAATCGAAAGACTAACTTGCAGGTACCTGGAGGGACATTTGTGTAAATGAAAGCAGAGAAAGCTTGATTAACATCGCTGCAGTACCGGTGATTGCAAGAAAAGCAACACGGATCAGCGCCTTCCTTTTCTGACTCGGATGTGCTCTGGGCTTTGCTAAGCACAATTCAACGAGCACGTCTGCAGGATATTCTAGATGAGAGTGTTGGGGGTTGAAGGGGCTTCGGGCTAACGGTTTAGGGTTTAGGGGTTTAGGGCTAGATGAGCATGGCATGGACGTCTAGAGTCTAGAGTCTACGTGAGCATTTGCGGCATGGGAGCAGACAGAGTTTGATTTGCACACAGAGAGCCCAACTTAGAACGAGTCTGATGCACTAGGGCCTGAGTTCCATCGTGCATAACTACTGCCTTGCTTGCGACTGACATCGATGCAGAGTTGTACTGGTCGGCAACAGAAAGTTCAGAAAGCCCCAAGAAGACTCCGTGGGGCATTTGCAATCGGCGTGGCCCATCTTGGCACCAAATGTCGCCAACAAAAGCTGACATTCGATTTCTACCAGCAGTAAAAAGTGCGTATAGGAACGAAGTGCTCGGCAACCAATGTATATATCCTTCATAACCATTCTCGCCACCCCATCAGCACTGGCCTTGAAGTGCATGCATAATCGTCGCATTACCTGCCCGCGATGCCACCCAGAGCGGGGTTTGTCCAAAGTTGTTGGGCCGCTGCTTATCAGCACCTGCATCCATCAGCAACTCGACGACACTGGCCTGAGTTCTTGTCGAAGAACTTAATGTAGTAATGTAGGGGCCTTAATATTTTTTGGGGGGTATAATATACTGTAATTTATAACAAGGAACCACGGAAATAGTATATTAGGTATTTATTAAGGCCCCTATAGTACTTAGTACAAGTTACCAGAATCAGGACACCCTATTGTTTGCTATCGACTAGTATTACTTATGGTGGCTTGGACTAGCTTGGTTGTTGAGTTCATAAGCCCTGAAAGGGGTAAACTTTCAGTTCTATACGGTATATTATTGTCCAAAACAAAGTAGAGTGCACTCATTCACCTATGAAGAGAAGAGCCCAAGAACATGCCCATAGATTCCCATTATGGTACCTGGAACTAATCTCCTGAGAAACACCAAACCCTAAACCCTAAACCCCATAAATCCTAAACGCCCTAAACCCCCCCCTGAGCCCAGCAGCATGCCCATTGTCGACAGCCATGTGGAGAGGAGTTCTCCCCAAGTTCCGACTGGGAGGGTCGTGATCGGCGCCGGCCTCTAACCTAACGTAGGGGCCTTAATAATTCGAATAGGGCTTTGGGGTATATGATACTCTAATAACTAATAACTATGATAAGGAACCCCCAAAATAATATAGGTAATTGTCAAGGCCTCTATTTTAGCTTTCGGGTTTACGGTTTTGGGCGCTTTACGGCTTGAGGCTCTATGGCTTAGTGTTTGAGGGTCTTGGGGTTTAGGCTTTTAGGCTTCAGCACTGGGGATATCTGCAACTCTTGACCGCCACTTTACCAGCAGTACATGACCCCCCTTAAGATAACAAGAACAGGTAAATCATGTGCTCAAGACCGGCAGAGGGATCCTAAATTGCAAACGCCCACCACATGAAGACCCCTGCTGCCCTGCACTCCACAGGGGAAAAATGGCAGTGGCCAGGTTTTCCAAGCATATAACCTAAACCCTAAACCCTAAACCCTAAAACCCTAAAAACCTAAACCCCTAACACCATATAAGGTCCAGGATGTAGACTACCCATCCCATCAATCAAGCCTCAGTTGAATCGTAACAAAGCGGCGGAATCACTCAACAAACAAAACAACTCGATCCTAAATCCCCGAGCCCCGTAGTCCCTCGACCCTCAACCCTAAAAAAATCACCCCTAGCTGTCTTCTGTCTCCTCTAAGAAACACTGCTGTGAGCAAGAAACGAGGGGAACCCTTGAAGAAACCAAGGTGATCCAACAGGCGGTAATCACCTTGGTTTAGGGTTTAGGGTTCTCCAATTTCTCATCTCACGGTTGATGACATAAATCCTGCATTACCAATAATAGGGAATATACCATAATTCCCATAGCTTAGGGTCCTGAAGGTAATGCAGGATTTATATCATCAACCGGACTTATGTTTTGAAACAACCAACAGGACCTCTCAAAACAAGCGATGTGACCCGCAAGCCCAATAAAAGAACTGTAGAGGCCCAACCAAACATTCACTATCGCAAACCAAGGTTGGATTCCGTCAAGTTAAACAAAATGTTTAGAAACTCAGCAACAACATCAAAGACATCATAATTACAACACCCTACTTGCTAAATATGACCTGGCAGCAACATTCAACAGTTGCGCCACCGTACACAACCCCAGAAAGTTCTCAAAGAAAATCCTTACAGGAGCCCAGCAGCAAAAGCCACGCCGCTTGAATCTCAGCCCCTAAACCCTAAACAACCCTAGAACACCCTTAATTAAAGGAAGCCAGGAAAAAGGAAACCCTTATAAGATCCCCCTTATAAGATCCCCTGTGGAACACTATTGCAGAACCTTATATGTAGCACCCTTTGAACCGAAGGATCCTGAGTAGCTATATGGGGGATAAACCATGATGGGTAACTCCTGTGTTTCAAATCTTACTTTAAAAGATGTAGCTACTTAGGATCCTTTGGGAAAGGAGCCCTCATAAGATCCGCAAAGGAACCTGGTTATTCTAGAACCTCACACTTGGAGGTTCATGGGCAGCTATAAGTGGGGTTCTATGTAGGATAACTATGGTTAACTTTCGATTACCCATGAACCTCCAAGTAGTTAAGCCTTCAACCCTAAAGCCCTAAACCCGGAAACCCTAGTACCCCTTAAAGGGAGCCCAGCAGCAAAAGTCGCGCCACGTCCCGATGCCCTGCGGCCGCCGCGCGGTGCAGCGCCGTGGTGCCGGCGCCCCCGGCGAGCAAGTTGGGATCTTGGAGCTCCTTAAAGGGCTCTCTTTTTAAGGGCTGAAGGGAGCTCTCTTTAAAGGGCTTAAAGGGGGCTTTCTGGGAGCTCCTTAAAAGGCTCTCTTTAAAGGCTTAGGGTTTAGGGTTTAGGCTCTAGGGTTTAGGGTCTAGGAGCTCCTTGGGGCTCTCTGTAAAGGTTAAAGGTTTAAGGGTTTAGGGTTTAGGAGCTCCTTAAGAGGCTCTCTTTGAGGGCTAAAGGGGGCTTCCTTGGGGCTCTCTTTAAGCGCCTAAAGGGGGCTTTGTGGTGGCTCTCTTTAAAGGTGTAGGATGTAGGGTTTAGGGTTTAGGATTTAGGGTGTAGGAGCTTCTAGGGGCTCTGTAAAAGTTGAAAGTTAAACGTTTAAGGGTTTAGGGTTTAGGAGCTCCTTGGGGCTCTCTTTAAAGGGCTAGAAATGAAGATTCGGGGTTTAGGGTTTAGGCTGTAGGGTTTAGCGTCTAAAAGTCTATGGGGTTTAGGGTTGAGGAGCTCCTTGGGGCTCTCTTTTCAAGGTTCCTTTGCGGTTGTACAAAGCCTTAAATGTAGGGTTTTGTTTGGGTTTTGGGGTTTCGGCTTTCGGGTTTAGGAGAGTTTACGGTTTATCGGGATTTAGCGCTAGGGGTTAAAAAGGATCTAGAAGGGTTTAGGGAGCTCCTGAGACTCTTCGTGCCTTTTTGAGGTCTTTAAGAGTTTAGGGTTTAGGGTTTAGGTTTCGGCGTTAAGGATGATTCAAGGTGTCTTTCGGGTAGTTGTGGTTGTTGATAGATTTCACTTAGCATCAAACTAGCCCAAAAGCCTCATATAATAGGGCTTTGGGCCCAAAAGCCTTAAACTATGAGTCCTTTGAAGGTAAGGAATTCGTCTTGGAAATCTCTTTGCAGCTTCTGTGAAGATGCAATAAGCGATCAGGCCCTGCACTCTACGTAGTTGTTCGGAGTTAGGATGAGGGTATAGGGTTGCTCGGAGTTAGGATTAAGGTATGGGGTTTAGGAGTTTAGGGTTTAGGCCCTGCAGCTTAGTTATTGGAGTCAGGATTGGGGTCTGGGGTTTAGGGTTGAGGTCCTGCAGTTTAGCTATTTTATTAGGAGTTAGGTTTAGGGGGATATAGAAGAGTCCCGTTTTAAGGGGTCTCCCTAATACTCCCTAGGACTTATGGCTCTTTGGAAGGGTGCTGGGGAGGGTTGAGGATTTGGGGCTGAGAACGGTGTAAAGGTGTCCATGTAGAGGGGCTTTCGGAGACTTGGCTACAAGACCTTCACGGAAGAAGCCCAAAACTCCAAACCCAAGAAGCAGCCAAGACTCATGAAGCATCCTCTCAACTTCGCTGATCACGCCATTTCCGGCAGCAAGAGTTAGCGCCTCGACGTGCTTCTGAGAAGCTGGGGCGAATGGCAACAGAACCAATTGCAAATTCCCAGCAGCGTCGAGCGCCATGTGATCTTCCAGCAGATCCCTCGGTTTTCCGTACAAGTTTAAAACCCTAAACCCTATACCCGAAGAGGCTGCAAAGCCCCTTAAGTCAGGACTATCGTTTATGAGTCGTAGTCAGGGTCCCCTGGACGCATGTTCAAAAATCGCTAAACAAAATGCTGGGCGCCCAGGCTTATGTAATATACGATGGCGGAGCCCGTGAAAGCTAAAACCTCACGAACAAGGCCACACAAAGCCTAAACAATATCACCAAACACGATATACAGGCAAGAACACCCTAAAACAATACAGACCACCAAAGCAAGAAAGCAACAATGCACACCTCAAATGTATGTGTGTATATATATATATATACACACAACCATAAACCTTCAACCCTGAAACGTCCTCTTAGTTGCCGAGCTCACAAGCCCCTCAACATGTACTCTGTCGGTTCTATAAGGTGTAGTATTCAAATTATCCCCCAAAAAGTGTACAGTGCACTCATTCGGCTACTAAGTCCTCCAAAAACCAAGTTGCCCATTTCGCAGGAGCCTCTGCCTAAATCGTGGGACACCGCAGTGCTTCTGCAACCTGCAATTTGAGGAGAAACACTCTGTTTCTTCAGCGCGCCCGCGGAAGCGTACTGCAAATCTTATCGTTAATAACCCGTGTTAATCTTACTATAACACACCGCAAAATTAGTTTAATTACCGAGACCACTAGAGTTGTATACGCAATAGGGGTGCCTGAGCCCTGAATAGTGGCAACCAAGGATCCCAGAGAGGGTAGATGGAGAGTCCATGCGTAAAGGTATTTTAAGGCTTAGTATTGGGCTTCATCGTGTTTCGGACAGGAATTTGCTGAACAATTACCAGAGCATATCCGCGTAAGGACCCCTGAGGAACACTGTTATATTCTAATTCTCCAGGCACCTGTACCCCTAAACCCTAAACCCTAAACTCTAAACCCTAAACCCTAAACCCTACACCGGAGGGTTAGTCTGTTAAGGGCCTGCAGGGTGCACGGTTGTTGATAAGGGAGTTAGGGTTTCGGTTCAGGGTTGTAGGAGTTTAGGGTTTTAGGGTTAGGGTCTATAGGTTTAGGGTTTGGGGGTTTAGGGTTTAGGGTCTCTAGGTTCAGGGGTTGCCTGTTTTTTAAGGGCATTCATAGGACTTCGAGCTCAGAGCTTAGGGTTCAGGATAAAGATGAAGCGATTTGGGTTTAGGGTTTAGGGTTTGGGGTTTAGGGTTTAGGGTTTAGGGTTTAGGGATTTGTATATGTGCTCGTCTCTTTTCTTGTGATTCTTGTGTATACCAGCCTGAATGACCAGTAGTGCTATTCTTTGGGGCTCCCATAACAATTCAGAAGCACTGAAATTGCAAAGAAGAAACAACTCGACCACTTATCCGGGGCCTACAGCTTCACCTCTAAACAAAAAGTCTCCATTCATTTTCATTCGGTAGTTACCCGATTTTACCCTTTCAGCCTTAAAGGCCAAAAACATCCCTACCCTTAACCCTAAACCCTAAACCCTAAACCCTGAACCCTGAACCCTGAACCCTGAACCCTGAACCCTGAACCCTGAACCCTGAACCCTGAACCCTGAACCCTGAACCCTGGACCCTGAACCCTAAGCTGCTTAATGCGACACACAGCAACTGCTGCTTCAACTCCCGCACGTCGCTCACGGTCGTGACCGGTATGGCAGCCAGCTCGTCGCCGGAAACCATGTGCACGCGAAGCATGGCCAAGGGGGTATACTGCAGAGGCCTTAATAAAAATTAGAAGAGGGTTTTGCGGGGCTCCTTATTATAACTATAGTATAAATGGCCAGGGCTGCATAGGGTTTCGGGGTTTGAGGGGTTTATAGGGCTTACGGGTTTGGGGATGTAGGGGTGTAGGGTTTAGGGGTTTAGGGTTTAGGCGTGTAGGGTTTAGGGATTTAGGGGTGTTGGGGTTTAGGGTTTGGGGTCTAGGGATTTACGGTTTAGGGTGTGTAGAAGGTTCGCAACAACTTGAAAAAAGTGTTTCAGAAGTGTCCACTGAAGGCTTCTTGCGAGGCTCCCAGAGATTGTTGATAGTTTTGGAGGGGTTCTTACTCTGTGCTTTACAACAACTGTGTTTTTAGGTTCATCTGCAAATTGAGGCCATGAAGGAAAGGTGTGATATTCATCAGGGATCTACATTGCTAAACCAACTTGTTTGGGGTCTCAACGCGTAGGGTGCGATGGGGGGTAGTTCTCTAAACTAGGGTCCCGTTTCAGGTCCCCAATATAGCACGGCACCGTTATGAAAGGACCCTAGGCCCTAGAGAAGGGACCCTAATTTGCAGAGCTACCCATGCTAGAAGCAAGAAGTGGCAGCGGAGAAAAGCTTGGCGCCAGGACCCTCCCTGTGCTCTAAAAAAAAGAAATAGATGGCTCCTGGTGGTAGGTATTTGGGGTCTGTTGGGTGGTAGATTGAGGGTCTACGTGGTTTCTGTCGGTTACTTTTCGCCGAAGTACTAGGCCGAGAAACTGCGGCCGTGCGAAGCTCGGCTCAGTTCCGATACCAGCCTTAAGACAAACCCTGCGGTAGGAACCGTAAACCCAGAGCCCTAAACCCGAAACCCTAAAACCTAACCTATAGACCCTCAACTGGCAGGAAGAGTGTTGTGGAGGTTCAGGCTATACTCAGGAATGCAGTGTAAGAACTTAAACAAGGGTACAGCTACAGGGTGGGACATAAGAACTGTTTTAGTTATCTTCGGCCGGGGATCCATGAAACGATCCCAGAACAAAGAGCGCATCTGTGCAACAAACCAGATTTACCACCCTATGACTGGACGGCAGCTTGAGTCTGAAAGTATGGGAGCTGCCGAAAATTCAAAAAATCCCTGGACCTTGTCGTGGAGGGTTTTGGGTTTTCTATTTAGGGTTTAGGGCTTGGCTTCAGTTCTCATCTTGTCTTTAAGTGAACTCACTGGCGAACCTCCAATGCCGCAGCGCCAAGGATGCTTTGCCCAAAGGCTCCATGACCCTATTCCTACATACTGTTGATGACATTACCTTAAGGACTCTAAACTCCGGGAATTATGGTATATTCCTTATTATGAGCAATGCAGGATTTAGATCATCAGCCGTAGTATACACTTATGCCTAGAATCCCGGGTCCCTATACAGGTACTGAACGACCTAAGGACACCAAACCCCAAATTCCAAGCTAGATAGACACCTAGCCCCCGAAGCTTAAACTCTAGAGCCCCAAAACCCTGATCTTCTTCTCTATATACTATATGGAGCCTGAAGCCCTGGCTTTAAACCCTAAACCC
>CAJNDV010032569.1:9863-22844 GCA_905221635.1 Symbiodinium sp. CCMP2456 | reverse complement strand
AAACCCTAAGTCCTAAACCTTAAACCCTGAAAGGAAACCCTAAACCCTAAACCCTGAACCCTAAACCCTAAAAGGAAACCATAAACCCGAAACCCTAAACCCTAAACCCTACACCCTAAACCCCAAAAGGAAACCCTAAACCCTAATCCCTAAACCCTAAGGCCGAAACCGTAAGGGACACCCTAAACCCTGAATCCGAAAAGGGAACCCCGAGCCAAAAAAACGAGAGTTGGCTAAGTGACCGCTCGGGGTTTGCTAAGTGACCTGAAAAACGATGTGTTGGCTAAGTGACCCGGGCTCCGCCTCCAACTACTACAGCCACAGCCAGACGAACACTCCTTCCGCCTTCTGTTAAGGGCGTTCTTAGCTTGACTGCAGGCATTGCGTCTAGAACCCTAAACCCTAAACACATCTAGATGATGGTTAGTTAGCCTAAGCCCAAAGCCTCGAGCCCTGAATCCTAGTCCTCAGCTCTCAACATTCAGGGTTTAGGGTCTAGGGTTTAACAGGTTTAGCGCCATGTGTGTTTAGGATTCCGTGCTGTTGAGAGTTCGGGAGTTTGCTCCTGAGCCCCAAGGCCCTAAGGCCTAAGCACGCAAGCGTATACCCAAATCCAAAGCCCCAAAGCCAAACCCTAAGCCCAAAGCGAACAAAGCCAAGCCGGGCTGGACGGCCTCGACGACGATATTCTCTTGTAGTCTCCCTATCTTAAATATACAAAATGATCGTTCAGAATCAGACGTCAGCTTTGTACTTATGTATGTACTCATGTGGGTAGTTGTCAAAATTATGGTCCCTTTTGGGGTACCCTAAATAATAGGTGCTGTATTATAATAAGGACCCAAAAAAGGACCATAATTTTGACAACCACCCATGTATGTACTCATGTATGTGTACAGATGTGGAAAAGCTCCTGTAGAATACCTCCAGGGCTGGACAACCTCGAGGGAGTTTGGCAATCCGAGCTGCGCCGGATCTGGTGCGGAGCTTGCCAGGGGGACGACAGGGCTTTCCGAGTTTCGGGGTTTCGGGGTTTAGGGTTTCGGGAGTACCAGTAATCACAGCCGCTTCCTGGATGTGAAAAAGGCCTATCGGGTTTTGATGTGGCTTTATAGGTTTTATTATAGAAGGTTCTACTGGTATGGGGTTGTATAGGGGTTTATAGGCAGGGTTCTTGGCCTGGAGTTCAGAGTGTGGGCATTCGGATGCGAGGCTTCGGGTTGGTGGCTTAAATGCGAGGCTACCACGGCAATGCAAGAATAAGGTATTAGGGAGACCCCTGAAAGGGGACCCTTCTTAACCTTACTTTTAAGGGACCTTAGTGAGAGGGTCTATATGCCCAAGAATCCCCCTAACCCTAACTCTTAACTACGAAGGTGATTCATGCATCTTCGAATCCTGCAGCGCAGCCCCTACCTGTAATCCAGGGACCTACTGCTTGGTACTGCTGCTGCTACTAGTACTCCTACTACCTACGTAAACAGCAACAACTTCCACAGCTGCTGCTGCCTATCTTACGACGACGACTACTACTCTCACTACTGCCGCACCTCCTCAAGCCGCGAGCGAACAAACAAGGGTTTGGGAACAGGATTCACCTAAACACTAAACTAAACCATAAACCCCAAACCCCAAGCCCCAAACCCTACACCCTGAACCCGAAACCCTAAACCTCTAGACCAAAAGCCTTTCGTCCCTGAAGCCCAGAAGCCTCGACCCCCAAACCTGAAGCCACCAAGTCGTAAACGTTCAACGCTTGAGTCTTCAACCACGGTTTAGGGTTTAGGGTTTAGGGTTTAGGGTTTAGGGTTTAGGGTGTCTCCATAAACCTCTGCAGAACCCTTCAAAAGGAACCACGCGCCCTAACACGCTAAACGAAGTGCTTAACTCCATTTCTGCGCCAACACGTGCACCGGAAACCCTAAACCCTAAACCCTAAGAAACCAAAAGTGTCTGAGCTTCAAGATTGGGCCACTTTTACTGAAACAGTGTTTCGGAAAGCATGAAAAATCAGTCCAAGATCGAAGAGCACACTGGAAAGGAACATAGACGGAAACACAGACAAAAAACCTTAAACCCCAAACCCTAAACCCAGAACCCTAAACCCTAAACCGTAAACTCCCAAACCTCTGAACCCCCAAACCCGAAGTGCAAAGCTCTGCAAAACCTCTACAACCCCTATCACCCCTCCCCCTGAAACCACAACGCCCGAAGGCCCCGACAAAAACTAAACCCTGAAGCCCTAGGCCCTCCTGAAACGTCCCGAAACCCTGAACCCTAAACCGCACAACACCCCAAAAGCCCGAACCCTAACAAAGCCCAATAGCGCGAAACCCTAAACCCTAAACCCTTGACCTTAAATCCTAGACCCTAAACCCTAAACCCTAAACACCAAGCCCTAAACCCCTGAACCCTAAACCCCTGAACCCTAAACCCCTGAACCCTAAACCACTCCCCACTAGCCCGGCGTTGTTTTTCGAGGTTCACCCGCGCCGGCCGCCCTTGCGCCCCTTGGACCGGCCTTTTGTTTTTTTGTTTGGCTTTTGGGCTTTTAGGGTTTAGGACTTCGGGTGCAGGGTTTAGGGTTTAGGGTATAATAGCGCTTAGGGTTTAGAGGTTTGGGGTTTAGGGTTTGGGTTTTGAGGCCTTTAGGGTTGAGGGTTTAGGGCATAAGGTCTAGGGCTAGGGTGCATGTTTCCGTCTTCGTTTTTGCCTTGCGTTTTGTATTTATGTTTTTTTTTTGTGTTTGTGTATTTGTTTGTTTGTTTGTTTGTTTGTTTGTTTGTTTGTTTGTTTGTGTGTCTTATTTTTTTTTTTGTGTGTGTGTGTGTGTGTGCGCCTGTGTCTGTGGTTTCGAACCTTCTTGTTCTGATAAACCAAAATACGGAGGGACCATTAACCCTAAACCCTAAACCCTAAACCCTAAATTAAGGCTCAAGCCGCGAGCCGCAGAACCACGGCACCCCGCTCTTTGCTTTGAATTTCCCTACCCAGCAGGCCAGCTCCCTACCCATAAACACCAAAAGCCCTGAGACAGAAAGCCTGTTTAATTTTTAGGTTTTAGAGGTTTAGGTTTAGAGTATAGGGTGAATCTTCAGCCCTGCATCACTCCTCATGCTCGGAGTCCTAAGCCTCTGAACCCTAAGCTCTTGAGCCCTAAATCCCAAACTTTCGAGCCCGACCTTGCGCGGCTGTGGAGGCCTTTGAACACATCTTCGTGGGGAACCTCTCAGAAGATGATACTTGGCTGAATTCGGCTTCGGGGCTGTAGGGGTAGGATTTCGGGTAGGTCCTCCGAGGTTTGTATTAAGGTCTTGGGGTCTTCGGGCTGGGTTTATATAGGGGTTTCGATTTCAAGGTTTGGGAGTTGAAGGTCTACAGTAGGCCGTACGCCACCAAATCCTTTAACTTCAGAATTGTGGACTTTCCAGCTTAGGACTCGCGAGTTTGAGTCTGCGATATAAGATCAAGTCCCACAGAGCCCCCCTATGAAACCCTAAACCCTAAACCCTAAACCCTAAACCGTTATGGGCTGGTTGGCTTTGGGGCTTAGGGTTCAGAGTGAGTTCAGAGTTGACGTTTACCTGCCAGAACCTACTCTTTGTAGGGTACCGGCAAATTCCATGTCAGGGTTTATATCAGAACCTACAAAAACATAGGTTTTAGTCGGTTAAGGTAGGTTTTAGAGTTTGGAGTTTCCATCCTATAAACCTTTCTTTCTAGGGTTCCTGATTATGAGTTCCTTGTATACTCCTCAAACCCTAAACCCTAAACCCCAAACCTATACCGTATACTATACCCCTTACCCTTGGCATCAAACTCGCCGAAAAGCCTGATATAATGGGGTCTTTGGGGCCCAACAGCCTTAAAAGATGAGTCCTCAGAGGGTAAGGGTTACACGCATAGGTTCTTCAGTGTCCAGGTACTTGGAGGTTCAGGGGACTTAGTAAGTAGGTTTTAAGTAGAGTTATACGTACCCTAAATGGAGCTACCCCGATTATAACCCTAAACCCTAAACCCTAAACCCTTACTTATAAACGACTTACTAAGTCCCCTCTTCACCCTAAACCCTAAACCCTAAACCCTAAACCCTAAACCCAAACCCAGGTACGGTTTAGAGGGGGTCCCAGGCTGATGGCCATCCCGTGGCTGGCGGCCTCCACTGCTGGCTGCGCCTGGCAGCAACAAGGGCTTTGGGCTTCAGGGCTTAGGGTTTGGTGTTTAGGGTTTAGGGTTTAGGGTTTAGGGCTTTAGGAGGGTTCGGGGTTCAGGGTTTAGGGTTTAGGGTTTAGGGTTCCGAGTTTAGGGTTCAGGGTTTAGGGTTTGGGGTTTAGGGTTTAGGGTTTAGGGTTTAGGGTGTAGGGTGTAGGGTTTAGTTAGGGTGCAGGGAAGGGACACGATGACTATGCTAAGGGTTGATTGCTGGATACGATGACTACGCAGCTTAATCTCGGAGTTTAGGGTCTTGGGCCTTTCTGGTCGTAAGGCTTCAGATTGTTTAGGGTTTAGGGTTTAGGGTTTAGGGTTTGGGGGTGTTTTAGGGTTTAGGGTTTGAAGTTCTTCTGAGGGTAAAACCAGGGCTGGTCAAGGTGGCAACAAGGCCTAAGCAGGCAATATAGATACGAGGAAGTGTATGATATAGATAGACGAAAACACTATACATGCCTACATACAAAAAGGTAGCATAGATACCCAATGAGAGTTCAGGGTATGTTGGGGATGGAAAACGTAAGCCCTCAGCTCACCCCAAGATCGAAACTCTTGAAGGGAACCCTATTCTACTTAAGGCCCCCCCCTAAACCCTAAACCCTACACCCTAAACCCTAAACCCTAAACCCTAAACCCCTAAACCCTAAACCCTAAACCCTAATTCATTGCATCCAAAGCTGTTCCGACGTCCTTCCAGCCCTCGGTTGGGAGTTGGGCGCCTTGGGCCCGACCCCACTAAAGCCCTAAACTGAAGCGGTTTAAGGTTTATAGGCTTGTAGGGTGTATAGGGCTTTTAGGATTTATAGGGTTTTTAGGGTTTATAAGGCTTTTAGGGTTTAAGGTCCATAGGTTTTAGGGCTTATAGGGTTTATAAGGTTTAGGGTTTACGGTTAGACCCTGAATCCATCTTCTCGCATCCACCAAAAAACCTATACATTACACATCCACCCGCAACCTCAAGCCGAATTTCGGCACCCTGGACCAGGAAGTTTTACCTCGAGGAGCTGCGAGGTACTGCGAAGCTTCTCGGACGCACGACTTATTCCGGCTTTATGCGGGCTTGTCCGGATTTGATCAGGTCGAAGGGGCCTTCTGCGCTTTTTGAAAGAATGCTTTATGAACGACAATGAGGGGTCTAGTGTGGGCTTTGGAGTTTCGGCCTCAGCCTAGAAGTCTGGGTTTCTTTTGGGTTTAGTTTGTTTCAGGATGTAGGGTTTAGGGTTTAGGGTTTTTGGGCTCCGGACAGTGATGAAGACTTGAGTGTTTGGGGGCTTGAGCAAGGGAGTGGTTCAGAGTTTAGTTAGGCTCAGGGTGTTCAGGGTTTAGGGTTTAGGGTTTAGGGTTAGGGTGTTGGCTTTTTTCAGTTTATGATTTGGGGTTCCCTATAAACCCAAACCCCAAACCCCAAACCCCAAACCCTAAACCGTTTTGGGGTGTGCAAGCTCGGGTGGCTTTACCAGCGTGGCCGAGGTACCTTGGCTACATGTACAACCGAAGGCCCAAAGAGGCCTTGCAGGCGCGGGTAGAGCTGCCGTGGCTTACACCTTAACACCTACCAAAGCCTGCTTTTTGTGGGTTCCTATTGTAAACCCTCACAGGGAACTGAGAGGGGCCCTGCAAACAAAGTTGGCTTTTTTTTTGTGGGTTACGGCAGGGTTTGGAGTTCTGGATTCAGGGTAGGTTTCGGATACTCCAAGCCCCACCAAAGCATTGCGATGCCCTGCACCCCAAACCCTAAACCCCAAACCCTCAACCCTAAAACCTAAACCCCAAACCCCAAACCCTAAACCCCAAACCCCAGGCCCTAAACCCTAAACCCCAAACCCTCAACCCTAAGCCCTAAACATGCAGTCGTGCCTTCCGACCCTGATCGGAAAACCCTCGCAGTTGCAGGGCTCACGTGTGTATATAGGGTCTAAGGTTATACGTAGGTGGCTCTCTACATATATATATATATATATTTGTTTTTTTTTTCTGGGGGGTCCTTTTCATAAGGGTGCCGTGCTATATTGGACCCTAGTTTAAAGAGCTACCCATATAGGGTCTAACGTGACAGTAAAATTCCTAAACCCAAAACCCTAAACCCTTCCATGGTCTGAGGCCCTTAAAACAGAAACCCTTGAAAGAGCCCCTTAAAGGAACCTTCAACAGGATCCCTTCGAGTTATGGTTTAGCGAACCCCCCCCGTGCCAGGTTGGGCGGCACCTTGGGTTTAGGGATTAGGGTTTAGGGCTTAGGGACTTTCCCGTATGCACCTGTAGAGGTACCTCTTCATAAATACTTTTCAGGGCCCCAGAACTAAGAAACTACAACCCAGCAGGATCATCGTTACATCTCCGGGAAGTTCACCTGGCATCACGCAGGCCGCAGGGGCTGCGACTGAACGGTTCCGTGGTTTAGGGTTTGGGGGGTTTAGGGTTTTTAGGGTTTTGGGTTTGGGATTTTGGGTTGGGGGTTTTGAGTTTAGGGGTTTGGGTTTGGGGCTTCGGTCTTACAGTTTAACATGAAACTCTGGGCCTTTGGCCTCCCCATGGCTTTCTCGTGTGCTTTGTCCGAAAACATGAGATGTGCCTGTGACAAGCGTTTTTTTGGTTTTGAGGTCAAGGATTCATAGATCACTCTTAAATTTATTACCGCCAAAAAGCCTGAATCAGGGCTTTGTTTGGGGGACTTCCTAGCAAACCCTAAACCCTAAACCCCAAACCCTAAACCCTAAACCGCCCCTTTCAAGGGATTTGCAAACCCGAGACCCATTGCAGATGAAGGCGCGGAGTCCAAGGGTTTGAGGATGCAAGAGGTTTAGGGTTTACTAAACCCTACTAAGGGTTTAGGGTTTAGGGTTTAGGGTTTAGGGTTTAGGGTTTAGGGTTTAGGGTAGGGTTTATACTAGATACCGACTTGGGACAGCGGTTACATTCATAATCGAGGGCCCTGACAGTACACAACGTTGGGCTCGGCACCTAGTACAAAACCCGGTGCCTGCACCCTGAACCCTGAACCGTAAATCCTGAACCCTAAACCTTATTCCCTAAACCCAAAAACCTGAACCCTAAACCCCATTCAATTTCTCTGTCAAGGGCGAGCCTAAGCAGTAGGATTCTTATTCTAAACAAGGTACCCTGATTTTGCTTCAAGCAACCCTGATAGACAAAAGGGAAACATGGTAAACCCCCATAACCCTGCAAGGATTACACAGTGGAAGGTCGAACTTTAGTGATCTGGGGTGTAGGGTTTAGGGGTTTAGGGGTCTAGGGGTTTAGGAGTTTAGGAGTTTAGGGTTTGGGTTTGCAGGGGGGACTTTTGGGGTTTGCATGTTGAGGCTTTTCCTGACAAGTGCCAATGCGACTGCCCATGTTCAGGTTTAGGGCCTAAGGTGTAGGATATTTGGGGTTTACGGTTCATGCCCAGCATTCAAATCCCTAACTCCTATAAACCTACCTGGGGATCCAAAAACCCGGTGTTCTAGGGGTGTATGCCCCGTAATTTAGGGGTCTGATGCTATTCCGTAGGGTTTGGGACTACAGGTAAACCCAAAAACCCAAAAACCCTAAACCCTAAACCCTAAACCCTGAAACCTTAAACCCAAATTTTAAACCCTAAACCCTAAACCCTGAAACCTGAAACCTTAAACCGTAAACCCTTAAAAGGGTCCGGACTTCGGCTTCTGGCTTCCGGTGGTTTTTACAAGAGGTTTGGGGATTAGGGTTCAGGGTTTAGGGTTCAGGGTTTAGGGTTCAGGGTTTAGGGTTCAGGGTTTAGGGTTTAGGGTTTAGGGTTTAGGGATTAAAGCTTGTTCTTTGCCATCGTTCGGTAAATTTTTACGTGTTCATGGGTACTTAAGCTCAATACCCGAAACCGCAACCCTCAAACCCTAAAGCCCTAAACCAAGGAATAACAGCTAGGTTTGTTAATACATTTGCGATCCATGATCTTGTGTTCTTGCCGAGAGAGGCCGTGACCTGCTGAAGGAAGAAGGTGCGAATGCGTGCTGGGGACAGGGCAGGGTTTGATACTGTTTCGTCTTGTTTTATATACGAGAGTTCTGTACGAGCCGCTTCTTTCGTTAAAGGGTTCCAATGTGGTTTCTAGACGGCTTTAGGGAATGCACGAAGGCACACTAAAACCGTAACTACCCCTGAACACCCGAGTCTCGTCGAAACGAGTCGAGGGTTCGGGGTTACCCGTTACCGGAAGAGTTCAATGCAGCCAATACCAAGGGTGGGATGAAGTTAGGTGGGGTACTCCCGATTTGAGAGTCCTTAAAAAAGGAATCCTTAATACTACCTACATCCACCTCTTGAGGCCTCCCACCAACAATCAGGTGCTGGATAAGTCGTTTTGCAGGTTTGTATTTGGGTATACGATTATCCGTTTCTTGCACCGTGGGGGGTGAGAGTGCTCGCACATTTGGATTCATGTGGGATTTCAGGGATCAGACTTTGGGGTGGCGGGATTCAGAGATCAGATTTTAGGGTTCAGGGTTTGGGGTTTCAGACTTTTTTTATTGGGCAGGGCTCTTTTGGGTTGATGCTTGAAGGCCTGGCAAAGAGAACGTAGGCTGGAACCTCAAGTGGAATTAAAGGTTCCATGCGCAGCCGCCGGAACGGCCCTACAACGGTTTAGGGTTTAGGTTTTAGTTTTCAGGGTTTAGGGTTTAGGGTTCAGGTTTTAGGGTTTAGGCCAAATCCGTTGAATCCTGAACTGTCCTAAGCCCTGTAACCTGACACCTACTACAGCCCTAAACCATCACCCCCCACTGCGGTACAGCCCCAGCGACCCACCGCCCCAAACCCCTCAGACAGCGCGAAACGAAAACCCCATAGTACCTTCAGAAGGAAACCCTTAAATGAACCATCCCAGGAACCTTTACCCTACCCCTAAACCCTAAACCCTAAACCCCTCAACCCCATAAACCCCTAAACCCCCAAACCCCTAAACCCCTAAACCCTAAACCCTAAACTCTAAAAACCTTAAACCTTCTAAACACAAAGCCCTATAAACCCCGTTACGGGAGCCCTGAAACCAACAAAGGACACCCAGACTCGCGAGGCGGCTTCTTCGTCGGGGTCTCCCCCGAGTGGCTCTTGGCCGATGGAACCATCGCCTATCTGGAACCCTGCCAATCGCACAGTACTTCTAGGGATTATATAGGGGTTAAGGCTTTAGGGTTCAGGGGGTTTAGGGTTTAGGGTTTAGGTAGAGATTAGGGCTTTAGGGCTTAGGGCTTTAAGGTTTCGGTTTCAGAATTTCAGGAACCCTGTCAATCGCACGATGTCTTAGGGATCAGGGCTTTAGGATTTAGGGGGATTAGGGTTTCGGTTTCAGGATTTGAGGAACCCTGTCAACCCCAACGATATTTTATAGGTCAGGGATCAGGGATTAGGGGAGTATCGGGTACTTAAAGTCGGCAGGTTAGAGGTAGAGTTATGGAAAAAAACCGAGCTGAACCGAAGGAAACTCGCGACAGAGACGCTGAAGAGCACGGCTGGCAACCCTGGCTGGGCGCGCGGGATCGCGGTTGCTTGGAGAATGCGCCTTTGAACTGGGTTCTGTTATTGCGACCCTAGATTTTAAGGGGTCCCATGTACCGATATTCTACATCGCAGAATGTAGGGTTTCTATAGTAGGAATTCCGACTATGATTTAGGGAAGTATCCTCCGTAGCAGTACATAGGATCCTTTGGGATAGTAGCCTTATAGATGCCTTGTAGGAACCCTTATAGGAACCCCTAAATGTTCCCTTAAAGGAACCCTAAGCCCCTACATAGGACCCAATGAGGTTGAGGAATACCGGGTTTCAGGAGTCCTGAAGGGGCCCTGGCAAATTGGCAAAGGTTCTTCAAGTGACTGTTTTGCGGGCCACATACACGGTGATCCAAGCGTCTTGGGCTTTGGGTTTGAGAATTTGGGTTTAGGGTTTAGGTCTGGGCAGTCTGCAATGCTTCTCTATTTCGCGAAACTAAACCTTTAAATCTTAAACCCTAAAACCTAAACCCTAAACCCTAATTTCAATTCCCTCACCCCGCGTGCCGTTTCGAAATGGGTAGTTCTCTAAATTAGGGGTCCCTTTTAGGATCCTTTTATAAGGGTGCCGTACTATATTGGGGACCTAGAAGTGACCTACTCCCTAAACCCTAAACCCTAAGCCCCAAACCCTAAACCCTAGACCCTAATATAGAGAACTACCCAAATCTAACGAGGCTACACCAAGGACGTGATCCACGAAGGCTTCTGCTATCGGAAGGCAGGGCTTAGGGTTTAGGGTTTAGGGGTTTAGAGGTTTAGGGTTTAGGGTAGTTCCTTCACAGGTTGTCTTGCAGGGTTTCTGCGTGCAGTCTAAAACGGTATCCCCTTCTTGACAATAAGGTTCAAAATAATAAGGCTTCTATACATGCATGTGTGTGTGAGGTAAAGTTACTGTTCAGGATGACGTGGGTTTAGGGTTGAGGGGTCGCTGGGTTCGGATTTTGGTCTACAGGGCTTGAGGGTTCAAGTCTTTTGGGGTTAGGGCTCTATGAATTCAGAGGCTTATCAAGCGTCTGCAAGTGGCTTGGTGTGGCTTTGCGCCCTGACCCTAAACCCTAAACCCTAAACCCTAAACCCTAAACCGTGGTCCTGCGTTGCTTCAGCGCCCAGCGCCCCAGCGCACGTAGAACCCATCCACGCTGGCGGCCAGTGTTCAAGATTCAAGGCCTGGTGCGTAAGTAGATTGCCGGTTTAGGGTTTAGGGTTTAGGGTTTAGGGTTTAGGGTTTAGGGTTTAGGGTTTAGGGTTTAGGGTTTAGGGTTTAGGGTGGCGGGATAAACCAACCCCACCCTGTGCCTCCATTATCACGGAACCCGAAGCTCTACACCCGACGCCTTGAGCCTTAAATCCCAAATCTTATCAAGATGAAACTCAACACCCCAAACCCTAAACCCCTGAACCCCCAAACCTAAAACCCCTCAGCCCTAAACCCTAAACCCTAAACCCCAAACCCTGGGAAGGTGGTCTGCCATAGCGATGACGGGGCTCTTGTTACCGTCTTCTCCTCCTTCCTTGGTGTCGCCAGGCGCGCAGTCGCAGCTTTCAGTCTCCATGTTTAGGGGTTTAGGGGTTCAGGGTTCAGTGTCCATGGTATAGGCTTAAGCAAGCGTTCTTTTCATTCGAAACCCCAAGACTTCAGGGTTAGGGTTTAGGGTTTAGGAATTTTAGGGTTTGTAGGTTTTATAAATTTCCTCCTTGCTGTTGGGGTTATCGCGCACAAGCCGCTAAATGTCAATCTGAACTCCCTGAATCCTAAAGCCTTCCCAAACCCAACCCGGACCCTGAACACCCCACCCTTTCGAGGACTTATATGGGTAGTTCTCTAAATGAGGATCCCTGTTCAGATCCCCACTATAGTATGGCAGCCTTGTAAAAAGGACCCTAAAAGGGACCCCAGCTTAGAGAACTCCCCCATATAAGGACGTCAGGATGAAGTTTGGATCCTGAGCAAAAAGCCTCAGGGTCCAAGTACCCAAATAGCAGGGGTTTTAGGTCCGGAAAACCTTTCAGAGTATTTATTTTGGTACTTAAATGGGTGTAGGGTTTAGGGTTCCCTGCTATTTGGGTACGTGGAGCCTTGGGGGAAGAGGTTCGATTCAGTTGATGCTTGCGCGCGGGGTTCGTTCTGCACGCCAGGGTTCCCTGGGCAGCTGTAAGAAGCCTTCCAAGGAAGGTGACGATAGATATGGTCTCTATCAGGTGCTTATGTTAACCCTAAACCCTAAACCCTAAACCCTAAACCCTAAACCCTAAACCCAATGAGCCTTCAAGCAGCAATGAACCTTAACTTTCAGCCGCCCTCCAGGCGCCCGGAAGACGCATCATACACGGCGCATCTCGAAGAGATCCTTCCTGAGGCCCGCGGTACTGTAGGGGTCTAGGGTTTAGGGTTTAGGGTTTAGGGCGGTTTAGGGTTTAGGGTTTAGGGTTTCAATCTTCAGTGACTGTGGTTTAGAGGGCTCAGGTAGGGGCTGTGCTTTTTCAGCATATGCAAACTTCCGTTCTGTGTAGGTCTTTGGGAGTTGAGGTAGTCAGTTTGCTGTGGTTTCCGGTGCGGCGATTTCACAGTTTCGACAGGTAGGGTTCTGGCTTTACCGGTGAGGGTTTCATGGGTTTAGAGTTTTGGTTCATGGCCTTAGAATTGCGGCGAGATGTTGCCGAGACATTGCCAGCAGGCTTTCCAGCAGCTCTCTCTCGCAAGAGACATTGTCACGAAAGCGGTCGCAAGCAAGCTCAAAAAGAGGAAGCGACAAGCACGGCCGGGATCACTTTTCCTGGTGCTTTGTGCTGGTGCGACAGCCTCACGCAGCTTTTGGCATCCTTAGCAACTCCGAACTTCCTGACGGCTGACCTGTCGAAAAGGAGGGTTCCGCTCTTCTGGCAGGAATACAAATCCCAAACCCTAAACTTCCCTAAACCCTCATCCGTAAACCCCAAACCTCGGAACCCTACACCCTAAACTCTGAACCCTAGACCCTAAACCCTAGACCCTAAACCCTAAACCCTAGACCCTCAACCCTAACCCTTGACCCTAAACCCGAAACCCTAGACCCTAAACCCGAAACCCTAGACCCTAAACCCGAAACCCTAGACCCTAAACCCTAAACCAAAAACCCTACACCCTCCACCCTAAACCCTAAACCCTAAACCCCAAGCCCTAAACCCTGCACCCTAAACCCTCTGACCCCACGAACCCTCCTTGTCGGTGTACCTTAAACCCCGAACCCCAGCATCCTCTATATTAAA
>CAJNDV010032568.1:28697-40119 GCA_905221635.1 Symbiodinium sp. CCMP2456 | reverse complement strand
ACTTCTACTTCTACTTCTACTTCTACTTCTACTTCTACTTCTACTTCTACTTCTACTTCTACTTCTACTTCTACTTCTACGTCTACTACTACTACTACTACTACTCCTACTACTACTTCTACTACTACTCCTACTACTCCTACTCCTCCTACTACTCCTACTCCTCCTACTATTCCACTACTCCCCCTACTCCTACTACTCCTACTACTCCTACAACTCCTACTACTACCACTACCACTACCACTACTACTACTACTACTACTACTACTACTACTCCTACTGCATGTTGCTACTGCCACTGCCACTGCTGCTGCTACTGCTACGCTGCTGCTGTCGCTACTATTGCTACTGCTCCTGCTATTGCTGTTGCTACGGCTACGGCTAGGCTGCGGCTACTGCTACAGCTACGGCTACGGCTAAGATCGGAACCCGAAACCTTGAACTGGCTTTCAACTTCTTTGCGGGTGAACGCTTATCGGGTTCAGCAGTTACGATCTGCACTCCGCAGCAGGCGACGATAAGGGTTCTTTTCGCTTGGCCGACGTCACCACATGCGCTGCCGGAATTGTCAATGAAGAGGGGTATCGGAGGTGGGGAAACGACTCGTAGGCCTGACTTCTAGGAACACTGACATTTAGATTTTCCGGGCTGAAGTCGTGCTTACGATCGAATCGCTTTATGGTTGAGGAGCAGTTTAGGTTTTAGGTGCTTTCAATGGTGGTTGAATGCATGGATTTCTAATAACCTCTGCCTTGCACCGATCCCGAGGTAACCTGAACAATCCTTCCCCCTCTGAGCTTGACATCCCAAATTTAGGTTCAGGTCCCTAAAGCCTGAACCCTGTAGAATTGTTCTTCTAGTATCCTTACCACCTCCCGCAGCCTTTTCTGCTATCGCACTGAAACCCCAAACCAGCCCCTAAACCCTGAAAGCCTTAAGCTCCAAACCCCAAGCAGTAAACCCAAAAGCCTAAACCCCCAACCCTAAATCCCCACCTCTTTTGCTACCCGTCTGCCCTTCGGAGTTGAGGGTGCGCGGCACCCTCGGAATTGCATCGGAGAGAAGCGCTCCTCTTCCAACTTGCCTGTAGTTCGTTGGATAGGTGGGTAAGGTAGATAGAGAGGTAGGCAGACAACGGCAGATAGATAGACAGATTGATTGTTTTGTCGATCGATAGATCGATAGGTAGGTAAAGAGACAAAACGATAGATCGATAGGTAGATAGATAAGTAGGTCGGTAGATAGGCACAGGTAGAAGCATCGACGTGTTTCGTGATATGACCATTCACACACAATCAGTACAATATGCACATGTACTACTTGTGTATATAGATATAAAACAAGTACCTAACTAGATAAATAAATCATTATCATTACTTAAGCAGTATATGTATATATATATATGGTAATCCCCGCCCCCAAGATTATGTACATACACATATACACATACAGTTATGTTGTATGGGCTGTAGATAAGGTTTTTCGCCACAACAGAATGACATTGACGAGAAGCGTCTCGACGGTGTCGAAGAGCGGGGTGACAGCTTAGGGTGTAGCTCTTACACAAGTTTAAGGTGTATGCTTTAGGGTTTAGGGTGTTTAGTGTGGAGGTGCACTGAATGCCGAAGCTGTGTCACGCCGTGTGATGACTCAGCATTTGGGGACTAGCCTCTCGCCTTATAGTAAGTCAAGGTCGAGTGCTTTGTGGCTTCGAAGATGAGGCAGTTGCGGTTTTGGTGCGTTTTCGGCTTTGAGTGTTTCGGCGGCTTAGTCACCCAACATCCGAACCCCCGAACCTGGAAGGCATGAAAGATGCACACGGCGCAATGCGAGTCATGTGCCATGGAAATGATATTGATACTGAACATGATCATGGGTACAGACATAGATGCAAGTCTGAACAACCGAACGGACAAGTACCTGTATAGAAACCGGTACTAACTACTAACAACCACAAGCAGCAGAAAGACAAAGCCACAGGCTACTACGACATTTCCGTCATCACGGCCGCGATTGAGCCGTAACCTAAACTTTAGGCGCCCTTCAATCCCTAAGCCCCCGACGGCAACATCGGTCCACTTCCCAAAAAATCAATGAACCGTAGCAAACCTAGAGGATCATTTGACTTAGAAATAAAGGGGCAGGCATAATTACGAATTCCCTGTCACAACTCGAGTATAATGATATCACACCCCAAAAAGAACCCTAAACCCTAAACCCTAAACCCTAACCCAAAAAAGAACTGTATTCCAATTATCAAGGCCCCGGGTTTGTGCAGGTTGTTTGTGGAGCTCAACAGCCCGCCTTGTGACAACGCCTGGAAAACCCGCATGACACTCTGGCAGAAATCCGGTAGAACCCTATAACAACCCTCATGGCAGAAGGCCCGATGAATTAAAGAAGCCCGTTGAAGAACCTTAAGCCAAAGCCACATAACACCCTAAACCCCTAAAACCCAGGAGCCCTGAACCTTGAACATGAAGAAGCCCTAAGCCCTAAAACGTCAACCCTAAGCAACCTGAGTTGGGGAGGAGGGCATCTCTTTGGAACATGCTTGCAGCAATCTAGCGTTGCAGCCGGCCGGCAGAGCTTGAGGATGTTTGAATTTCCTAAACCCTAAACCCTAAACCCTAAACCCTAAACCCTAAACCCTAAACCCTAAACCCTAACTTGAAGGTGGAACTCTTCAGGTTCAGAGTTTTGGGTTTAGGGTTAGGTTAGGACGTAGGATTCATGATTCAGGGTTTCGGGTTAGAGTTCCACCTTCAAGTTAGGGTTTAGGGTTTAGGGTTTAGGGTTTAGGGTTTAGGGTTTCGGGTTAGGACGTAGGATTCAGGATTTAGGGTTAAGATGAAGGATTCTGGCTTTAACTTGGGGTTGGGATGTAGGTTTCAGGCTTTCAAGGTGTAGGGCTTAGGTTGTAGGGGAAGATGGTGCAGGGTTGGGAACAGGTGCCGGCATCATCCGGCGCTTTTGGCGACAAAGACCATCTAGGGCTCTAGGGGTTTAGGGTCTAGAGGTTGAGGGGTTTAGGTTTAGAGTTTAGGGTTTAGGGTTTAGGGGTTTAGGGTTTAGGGCTTATAGGGTTTAGGGTTTTCGGGTTTATGGTTTCAGGGTGACATGGGTCCCAGTTTGGGCCATAAGAACCCACATTGAGTCCGTACAGGCTTGTAAATTTGGGTTCAATATGGGTAGTTCTGTCCCTTCTTGGGTTCCCCCAAAATAGTACGGCCCCCTTACAAAAGAACCTTACAAGGGACCCGAATTTAGAGAACTGCCCATCTGTAGAGCTGTTGGCTTCATGGTATCGGGTGAGTATCAGCTTCGGAGCTCTTTGGATCCAGATTTGGCCTTCTACACCGTGCACCCTAAACCCTGAACCCCAAACACTGAAACCTAAACCTTAAACTTCCCTAAACCCTCTACCTTAAACCCTAAACCCCAATGATTGGATTCTGGGGTTACGGCACGTTTTTTGGTTGCAGGTGCATCAGCAGATCTAGCTTTTCGTTTACGACGAACTGGTGAAGCCAGTGCCATGATAGTGGTGTGAACAGGTACTGCATATCGTCAGAAGTGTTGCTGAGCTGATAATTGTAATGTGCAGTTGATCAGGTACTTTGTGCTGCCAGCGCCGTGCTGCAAAAAGAAGGTCTTCCAAGAGGTCAGCGCTCCAGATAATGTCTCACCATAGATGCGCCGTGTGTGAATGCACGGGCACAAGAAAGCAGGGAGGGATGTCAAGGAGGAGGTCCCTGTTCGTGGGGGCAGGGGCTAGTTTGGGTACCCAGGTCCACAAAAGGGGCCTTCATCCTAGAGACCTCTTCCTGCACTTAGCTCGGAGGCATTTCTGTCGGTTGTGGCAAGGCGCCGGTACCATTGGCGCCCCTTGAGCCCCATGCAATCCAGCTACTCGGTATGACCACCGAAGTGTTGTGCTTGTTTGCTGAGCCTTTTTCTGTGTTCTGTTCCCCTAAGCCCTAAACCCTAAACCCTAAACCCTTTCTCTCTGTTGTGTTTGTGTGTTGTCTGTTTGTTTTGTTTGGTTTGGCTTGGCGTGGCCTGCGCCGTTGCCCGAAGCCCCAAATCCTACAATCCCGAGGTCTAGAACTCCAATGTCTGGAACCCTAAAACCCCAAAGCCCTAAACCCCTAAACTGCTAAACCACTAAACCCGTAAACCCGTAAAGCTCTGAACCCTAAACCACTAAACCCCAAAACCCTCAACCTTAAACCCTAAACCCCAAACCCCGAAACCCCCGAAGACCCCTGAACCCCCAAACCCCGACCACCCTAGAACCTAAACACCTAAAGCCCTTAGCCCGAAACCCCTACTGTACCCTCAACCCTAAACACTCCCAGCTTAGTTCTCCAATACCCAACCTTTAAACTTTCTTGGCTTCCACTAATTTAGTAGTAATCCGAAAGTTTCCCCTTGCAATTTCCCTGGCCTATTGGGGAAGTAAGTTAGAGTTTGGGGATGGAAGGTCTCTGTGGGGGTTCCCTGTTATGAATTAAGTATAATATAACCCAAAACCCTAAACGCTCTTAGCCCTCAGGATTTAGTTTTGGGGATCTGCGATGCTGCCCGCCATTGCCCCACCTGCCGTCCGCCTCGAAGAGCTCCGGGGATTGCCGGCCGTGTGGAGGTCCAGGAGGATTTGACAGGGCTTTCCGGTTCTAAACCCTAAACCCTAAACCCTAAACCCTAAACCCTGAATCCCCAACCCTAAACCCTAAACCCTAAACCCTAAACCCCGAACCCCGAACCCTAAACCCTAAACCCTGAACCCCCAACCCCCAACCCTAAACCCTAAACTTTCCAGAAGGGTTCTTCAGGGTTTACCGGTTTGGAAGGGTTGCATAAAGTTTCTTAGAAGGGTTCTCTTCGGACTCTGGGGATGACGCTGCTACAAAGGTTCCATGACGGGGCTTTTCCCAGGCTTCATTTAGGGTTTAGGGTTTAGGGTTTAGGGTTCAGAAGGCGTCTAGAAGGGTCTACAAGGGTTTCATAAAGAGTTCTTGAAAGGTTTGGTAGAGGTTCCACTACAGCGGTTCCATAAGGGTTTTGCAAGCGCGCCATGGCGATGTCGAAAGCCAACACCACCGCTACAGAGATTATAGGGGCCCTACGCAAGAAAGTGGTTTCGGGCTAGCTCCAAACCCTAACCCCGAGAGAAACCCTTGGAGGACGAAACCTTAGAGGACGAAACCTTAGAGGACTCCTTTAGGCAACCCCTGAAGGAACCTAAACTTTACCCAAACCCTAGCCCTAAACGCTTAAGTGCTGACTGAGTTTGTGATCGTCTTCGGCACTGGGAACTTCGTGGAGCTGTTGAGCCATGGTGAAGATGCTGACTGTTATCCTAAACCCTACTCCCGAAAGCTACTTCCATGAGTGTTTTAGCCCGACTACTAGCTTAAAAGGATAAGCCTTATGCCCGAACCCTCTGATCTTAAATATACCTCTGAACCATCCAGCTGCCGGCATCTCTGATCAACTTCTGAAAGTTTTGTCCTGCCTTGATGTAGCCATGAACCCGTGGATGCGAGAGCTCAGAAGGCCATCGAAGCTGAGGCGCTCAACCCTTAAACGATCTCTTACATAACCCTAAACCCTAAACCCTAAACCCTAAACCCTATACCCTAAACCCTAAAACCTAAACCCTAAACCCTAAACCCTAAACCCTAAACCCTAAACCCTAACCCTTATAGAACTGAACCTTCTTGGCTTCTAGGCCTTCTCATGCACTCGTCCTGCGGGACCTCGCTGTGGTGCCACAGCCATCCGTCCACTTGGGGGGGAATCAGAAGAAGGAGGCTACGGGCTATACCTGCGAACTGGGGTTTAGGGTTCAGGGTTTAGGGTTTAGGGTTTAGGGGGAGTTGTCGATGTAATTCTTAGTCGTAGTAACTGGACCTATATCTTTTTTGTCATCTATACGGTATCCTAGGACTCCCTATACGGTTTTCAACGTTTAGACGCCTGAGGAATTAGTCAATACTTTGAGCCCCTTATGAGTTTGAAGCATATGGGCTATTCTCTAAATCGGTGTCCCTTTTTGGGGTCCCTTTTATAGTGCTGCCGTACTATTTTGGCGACCTAAAACTAAAACTTTACCCCTAATTTAGAGGACTACCCATATTACAAGGGTCGACTGACTGAGGCCTTAGATTACAAGGCGCTCACGGTCGACTTGATGGGCCCCTAAACCCTAAACCCCAAACCCTAAACCCTAAACCCTAAACCCTAAAATGGGCCCCTAAACCCTAAACCCTAAACCCTAAACCCTAAACCCTAAACCCTAAACCCTAAACCCTAAACCGCACTGCAGTCATGGAGTCCGACGTCGAGATAAGGGACTTAGTAAGTAGGTTACAAGCAGAGCTATATGAGAGATTCCGAAACTAAGGGGTACCTTTTTTTTGGGTCCTTATATTGAGGATCCTACTATTTGGGGTACTATATTAGGGTCCCCTACTTTCGGAAACCCCCATATAGTAGTACCCTTTTTGGGGTTATCCTAACTGAAAGCTCACTTCCGAGGTGTTCTGATACTTTAAGAAGTACCTTAAGAACCCAACACCTACTTTTTTTAGGGTCCCTATAAATCCCATATTAGGGTTGGTAATAAGAACCTACAAAAAAGTGGGTTTTGGGTTCTTAAGGTACTTCAGGAATGCAGAGGACCCGCCTTAGCAACCGGGCTGATGATGAGTAGCGATAGGCTTCAAGCCGTTGGGTTCACGAAGGGCTTTCGGCCCCTTGACAAGACCCTTAGGGCATATTAGGGTTTAACGGTTTATGGTTTACCATTTAGGGTCTCCGGTTAGGGCCCAGACCGTAGCAAAATTGCAAGCCCCTTTTTTCAGCCTCCTCTTGCATACTCCCGTCTCCTCTTTGCGCGCCCGTGCGCGCGTTTATGTCAGGCCCCTCCGCGGCGATCCATGCTGTTCACGGCATGGACGACCCAAAGAGTCCGATTCATCCCTCAGCTGGGGAATATCGCGTAACCGTAAGTGACACAGGGCCCCGCATTCCGTGAAGAGGGTGTGTTTGCCAGGCTTTCTTAGGATGTCGAGGTATGAGGCCGGCTTTCGAAGCAGCCGTCAGTATAGCAAAAGTGGCAATGTCGGGCTCGGAATCATTGATACCTCTTCGACGACGGCCGGCATCACTGCCGCCAATGTGCGTTTCCAAGTTTCGTCGTCGTTGTCGTCATCGTTGCAGTCGAAGCAGCCGTGGCATTGGCAGTTAGCGCGACAGTGGCAGTACTAGTTCGTAATGGTAGCGGCAGTAGTGATAATGGTTGTAGTGGTACGTTTGTAATTACCCAAGTACATCATTCCTAAGCTCTGCTTGATCTCCATGCCTTGAACGGGCATGATCTCCTGCCGCGTTCTTTGGCTTAACCTGCTGCGATTCGTCGCCAAGAAGGCTGCAGAGTGGGATAGGGTCGCGAGGCTGTGCTGCAAACTTGTTTGATGGTGAATAGCATGGGGATTGAATTGTGTTTGGCTGTTTCACATGCCACCAGTAGTACTTGCTTAGATTGGTTTAGGATTAGTCTCCGTGTCCCGAAGTTGAGAAAGCAAACGCCAGGCCAGCCGGACTTCCCTGTTCCAAAACATGTGCGCCAACCCCAGCACGACGTTTCACCCACCATGGCCCCCACACCCACACGGGCCACCGCACTCGATCCGGGCAAGGGCGCGGCGATTCAGAGGAAAAAGAGGGTTGCATTGCGAGTGTGAGATGCAGGCCCCAAGCAAACCTAGTTGCAAGCCGCAGTATGATCGGGATCATCATAGTTGAGTTTATACTTTGCAGTTTCAGCTTCTTTTGTTCGAAACGTACCTCAGCAACTGGGACCTTGTATTTGTAATGCATGCTGAACGTTCGAATCGTAAGCGTGAAGCCAGGCTCCTTCGTACCTCACCCGCCCCAGCCTCGCTCGCCAATCCCACACCCTCTTCCCTTATCCGACGCCCTACACCCTAAACCCTAAACCCTAAACCCCTAAACCCGAAACGCTATACCCAAGCTAGAAAGGCCCAGGGCCCAAAATACCATAGGCTAGAAGGACTTCAGATATGCTGAAAGCTTTAGGGTTTAGGGATTAGGGTTAAGGGTTTAGGGTTTAGGGTTTAGGGTTTAGGGTTTAGGGTTTAGGGTTTAGGGTTTAGGGTTTAGGGTTTAGGGTTTAGGGTATGCTTAAAGGTGAAACTCGCAACCTGAAGCACCAAACTTTACGCCCCTTACTTACCCTGGGCCGCATGGTCCCATGCAGCCCCAGACCCCCACCCCCAGTTGCTTGGAGGTTCATGGCTAGTTATAGGGTTTAGGGTTTAGGGTTTAGGGTTTAGGGTTTAGGGTTTAGGGTGGGGTTATAAGTTATAAGTCGGACTTATAACCCCACTTATAACTACCCATGAACCCCCAGTTGTGCCGTCGGACTCAGACAGCTTGTTTTCCCGTGCCTCCAGCCCCATAGAACCTGCAAAAGACCTACAAGTCTTAACAACCCTGCAACAGTTTCATAAGACTCTATAAAGCATCTATGACCAGAAAAGACCTTCTAAAATCCACTAAAACCCTATAAGCCCCAACTGCTAAAACCCGCTAAAGGCCTGTAATCCCTAGCTCCTAAACCCTAAAACCCTCTAAAGGCCTGTAATCCCTCTTCCGGTGGGGTTCTGACAAAGCACGCCATGGCCGGGATACCAGAGTCCCAGAAGCGTGGGCTCCTCGAGAAGCTGCACGGGTGCCTCGAGCGTTAGGTCTTAGGCTTCAGGGTTCAGGGTTCAGGGTTCAGGGTTTAGGGTTTAGGGTTTAGGGTTCAGGATTCAGGGTTCAGGGTTTAGGGTTTAGGGTTCAGGGTTCAGGGTTTGCCTTTTCAACTTTTCAACTCTAAGGCTTCAAACCCGAAACCCCTAAACTCCTAGACCCCTAAACCTTTCAGACCCCTCAAGCCTAAGTCGAGTAGTTGAACTCCGCGTTCGGTTTTGATAGTTCTTGTTCAGACTCTGTCAGGGTTTAGTTTCTTTCCCAGGTTTTGGTCTTGTTCATTGCTTGTCCAGCCTGTGACAGAGTGTAAGGCTTCGGGTTTTCGTTCTGAGGCCCCCTAAACCCTAAACCCTCAACCCTAAACCCTAAACCCCAAACCCTAAACCCCAAACCCTAAACCCTAAACCCCTAAACCCTAAACCCCTAAGGTGCTTTTCTTTTCAGGTTTGTTTTGTTTTTGTGTTGCTTTCAGCGGTTTAGTAGGTCTGGAGCTCCGAGCTTCGGACAGGTTTAGGGTTTAGGGTTTAGGGTTTAGGGTTTAGGGTTTAGGGTTTAGGTTTTAGGGTTTAGGGTTTCGGAGTCTGTTGCTCAAGGTTGCGAGCTTAGGGTTTTGAGCTTAGGGTAAAGGGCTTCGGGTTTTGATGAGCTTCGCTTTTGCGTGGTAGTGAATTGGGTTAAAGGTGTGGGTTTTCAGGTTTTGAGGGCTCATAGAAACCAAAGCTGCCCAGAAAATATTAGAACCCCCCATAAAACCCTGAACTCCTAAACCCTGTAAAACGCTTTTTGTAAGCCTTAAACCTAAATCCTAACCCTCCACCCCAAACTCTCTGACGAAGCGGATGTCTTCCCCACAGACGAATCTGCGTAGTTTAGGGCCCTAGACGAATACAGTAGGGTTCCTTGACGGAAAGGGCTCTTAAAGGGGTTCTACAAGAGTTTATTGCAAGGGTTTAGTATAAGGGCTTTGTATAGGGGCTTAAATCGTTTCAATCAGGTTGGTGCTGGGGCGGAGTTATAGAATCATAGCAAGGAACCCCAGGAAACAGTCTTATCACTTGTTCAGGCTTCTGTACTGTGTCTTTATCTTAGGGTTTAGGACGTGGGAGTCAGGTTGTACATTTTTGTAGGGTCTCACTATACCCAGCCGAATCTAAAGGGGCCCCGCAAGAGAGTAGGTGCCGTTGATCGAGAGCAGTTCCCAAGAGAAGTGTTATTCAGGGTTTCGGGAAAAGCCACCTTCCCTTTTTAGGGTTTCGGGTTTAGGGGTTACTTGGAGGTTCATGGGTAGTTATAACTATGGTTATAAGTCCCCTAATATACCTTATTTATAACCCCATTTACAACTGCCCATGAACCTCCAAGTAGGGGTTTAGGGTTTACCTTAAGAACCCAAAACCCACTTTTTTGTAGGTTCTTATTATAAACCCTAATATGGGATCTATAGGGACCCTACAAAAAAGTAGGTTTTGGGTTCTTAAGGTAGGGTTCCTGAAACCACAGCCAGCTCCTGCACCCAGCTGTAGCCAAGGAATGCAGGAGTGGGTGTACCCGTTGCCGGCTCGAACGCGCAGCCCGGTTCGATCTCCATTCGTTTTCGGCTGATAGCACTGGCAGTCTGTGTTTGAGGAGCATTATTACTTGTGGCTAGTTCTCTAAATTAGGGTCCCTTTGTAGGTCCCTATAAGATAGGACGACACCCTTATAAAAAGGACCCTAAAAGGGACCCTAATTTTGAGATCCCCCCCTTGTCGTCCCTACATAAGAGTACTGTAGTGGACCCAAAAACACTAAACCCTAAACCCTAAACCCTAAACCCTAAACCCTAAACCCTAAACCCTAAACCCTAAACCCTAAACCCTATAGAAGGGTACTGTAGTGGACCCAAAAACACTCCTGGCACTTCCGCTTAGCAGTTTTGGGGTTTCTGGGTCAGGGCTCAGTCTTTCGGGTCCTGGGAACTGTTTAAAGTTCAGGGTTCAGGGTTTAGGGTTTAGGGTTTAGGGTTTAAGGCTCAGGGTTTAGGGTGGGTTTATGGTTTAGGGTTTAGGGTTTAGGGTAGGTTTAGGGCTTAGGAAGTATGTCGAGTCCCTAAGCTGCGGCTGAGGCTGTCCTGCTATCAGCAGTTGTACGCCCTGTACTTCAGCGACGAGGAGTGCCTCTGCTGCAGTCACGACACAGTCATCCACAAGCCCTAAGCCCTCAATGTATGTTCGTGATTTGAACCATATACCTTCAGACCCATAAAATTTTTGGACCCCTGATGTAATCCCTCTTGAAACATGGGGCTTATCCTACATCGACCTTTAAACTTGAACCCTGGACCACGAACCCTCAGTGTGAAACCCCTGGCCTTCAATTCTCCCTCTTAGACCATGAAACCAACCCATAAGCCACGAGCCCGAATCACCCAAAAAGCCCCTAAACCCAAACCCTAAGCCCGAAACCCCAAATTGCAAACACTCCTAAACCCTCAATGCCCTACACCCTAAACCCAACAACTCCTGTGAAGCTCTGAAACCCTTGCAGCCGAAACTCAGAGTTTCGAGTCGCAGCCTTCAAAGGCGTTTTTAGAGGTACCAGAAGAAGGTGCTATCCGGATAGTTTTATTGAGTGTTGTTTGCTGAAGATGCAGCTA
>CAJNDV010032568.1:12168-23650 GCA_905221635.1 Symbiodinium sp. CCMP2456 | reverse complement strand
GGTTTAGGGTTTAGGGTTCCGGGGCCCTACACTCCGAAACCCCGAAACCCTAAGCCCCTAAACCGTGAACCCTCAACCCTAAACTCCTAAACCTTGCCTAAACCCTAAGCCCTAAACCCTAAACCCTAAACCCTAAACCCCAAACCCTAAACCCCAAACCCTAAACCCTAAACCCTAAACCCTAAACCCTAAACCCTAACCACCAGAGCCCTTACGCTGATTTGCTGAGAATTCCTCAATTAAGGACCAAGGCGGCTGAGAATCCTTAAACCCTAAACCTTAAGCCCTAAACCCTAAACCCTAAACCCCTAAACCCTAAAACCCTGAACCCTAAACCGGCTACCCCTCAATGGAAAACTGTTCTGGCCTGGGAAACTCTTTGGGCCTACACACTTCGCAAACCCTAGGCCCCGGAAGGTTCGGTTTTCAGGTTTAGGGTTTGGGGTTTCGGAGTGTTAGGGTTTTAGAGGGTTTAGGTAAGGTTTAGTTAAGGAGTTATAGGGTTTTATCGGCTTTTGTAGGGTTTTATAGGGTTTTGTAAGGTTTTGTAAGGTTTTATCGGGTTTTTTAGGGTTTTTTAAAGTTTTATAGGGGTGTGGGGTTTACGAAGCCGGAAAGGTGGAGACGGACCTCCGCGCTGTGCGGCGGTGGTTTCAGGTCCCAGCGGGCCCTGGCTTAGTAAGTTGAAGCTAAGTTGCCCGAAACCTCAAACCCGAAACCATACTTGACGGTAATTTTTCAGGGTTTCTAGAGACCCACAGGGGGTGCAGGTGGTCGTAGGACTCCTGGTCTAAGGGTTCGGAGCTGCAGGGCTTGGGGCAGTGTGTAGAGTTTAGGGCTTAGCTTTCGGGGTGTAGGGTTTAGGGTTTAGCTTTTAAGGGTTTAGGGTTTAGGGTTGACAGGTTACTGTGCCGTGACCATTGGCAAGGTTATAACTGGAATATTCCACTTTAATAGGGTAGTATAGTTCAGTGGTACTATAGCTCCTTACGGTTCCTTCTTGGAAGTAACTATTATTACTCTCATTGTTTTTATTTTTATTGTCGTTATTCTCATGCTTATTACTACTGTTAACATGATTACGGTTACGAGTATTTTGACTACTGGGTTTGAGGCCGCAAACTCCGCTGCTATTGTACTATCATTATTACTGTTGTGTGTGATGTACAGTGTAATACCCCTCAACCCTAAACCCTAAACCCTAAACCCTAAACCCTAAACCCTAAACCCTAAACCCTAAACGTAATACACCTCGAAATCCTGCTCAAATCAATGCGGCCCTGACTATAGGCAGCAGGATTCTCAACAGACGGTGCTATGGAAAGCCCCTGAGACGGAGCCCTTCTGGGTGCCCGACGCAAAAACCATAGCCCACATGCATGGTTTAGGACAGGGTTTTGGGTTGGGGGTTCAGAGATTAGGGCTGAGGGTTTGGAGTTCGGTGTATCCTAAACCCTAAATTAAACCCTAAACCCTAAACCCTAACCCTAATTCTCCACCCCACATAATTCTCCACCCCACATGTTCGGATGTAGGGCCGGCCAAGCACCCCGAAGGAGGCGACCGTCGCAACACGTGGGGATGCTGTGACGTTGGAGGAGCCTGGAGACCGGAACACCAGGGTCCACGGTTTAGGGCTTAGGGTTCAGGGTTCAGGGTTTAGGGTTTAGGGTTTAGGGCACATCGCCGGATTGCGTTCTTGCCTTGGGACGTTCTAGGGTCCAGGGTTCAAGGTTTACAGGCTCTGCGTGCAGGTGTATCGGTTTTGCAGTTTAGTTCACTTAGCTTGGGGTCAGGTTTGGAACAGGGTAGCAAGGCAATTCGGGCAACGCCAGAAAAGCCCGAAACACAGCCAGGAGCACACGTCGAAGAGGCCCCTTACATCAAATCCTTAAACCCGAAGCTCCCGAAACCCTGAACCCTAAACTCCTAAACCCTAGACCCTAAACCCTAAACTCTCCTAAACCCTAAGCCCCAAACCCTAAACCCTATTCCTAAGCCCCAAAAGTTCTAATCCTGGAAGTCTCAGGGTTGAGCTGCACGCTCTAATGTAGTCTCTAGGGTCTCGGGTTCTTCTTCTAGGGTTTTGGAGTGTAGGTTTTATGGTTTTAGGAATCAAAGTTTTAAGCTTAAGTTTAGGATTTAGGGTTTAGGGTTTAGGGATGTTTAGGGATGTTTAGGGTTTCTTTTGTCTAGGCCGGGGTTCAGGGATCAGGGTTTGGGGTTCAGGGTTCAGCGTTTCGGGTTTCCACCAGGAGGCTAAGCAGCTGCTGTCCGAGATTGAGCGACGCTGTGCTTTGGATGGCAAGGGCTCTGGGTTTAGGGTTTTAGGGTTTAGGGTTTAGGGTTTAGTAGGGTTTAGGGCAATCTCGTACGCATACTCGACGTGACTGCCTACCTTCCTGCCTCCTCCCCTGCCTGTCTTCTTCCGACCGACCGACCCACCTGCCTGCTTATCCATGTCTGTCCACCCGTACATACATACCTAGATAGCTACGTACGTGCCTGGCTACCTGGGGTAGATGCAGACATGCATGCATGCATGCATGCATGCATGCATGCATGCATGCGAACCTGCATACAGACAGACAGACAGACAGACAGACAGACAGACAGACAGACAGACAGACAGACAGACTGACAGAGAGCTAGCCAGGCAGGCAGGCATTCAAGCTAGCCGACAACCGGACAGACAGGCGGGCAGGCAGGCAGACAGACAGACAGAGAGACAAACCCAGAGACGGACAGCGAGACAGATGGACGGACGGACAGACGGACGGACAGACACACAAAGCTAAGGTTGACACCCATACCTGTATATGTATGTGTGCGTAGAAGTATGTACATATGCATATATACATATGCAGATACACATGTTATATATATATATATATGTATATATATATATATGTATATACATACACACACCTGCACACACACACACACCCACCCACACACCTTGACACAGGCAGCAGTGGGGACAGAAACGCAGACAGGCTCACAATTGAAGCGGCCACGGGGCAGACCGACAGAAGGACTCGGCAGTAGGCTGATAAATGGAACCGCACACACACACATAGAGAGAGAGAGAGAGAGAGACTCACATGTACCAACAGCTTTTACATGCATTCTTACACACAGCCACGCATGTCTTTGTAACGGCTCTGCCTCTGTCTCTGTCTCGTTCTTTTTTGTTTCCACCTCTCTCTCTACAACATGTAGCTAGCTCAATTTTACAAGTTGTTCTCCATCTTGATGTTTCACAGAGAGGGACAGAAAGCAGGATAAATAACAGAGACAAGGAAAAGGACCAGGACAGACAGACAGACAAAACATTACAGCGACATCAAGATGCACGCGTGGACGTCTGTCGACTTGCATGCCCATGTCTTTCTGGTGTGAGTAGGTGTCTCGGGAATTGAGGCATGCAGACCATCTGTCTTGGACAAATCAGGGTGTCGGGCTTGCAGTTTGGCCTCTGAGCTTGAACCAATGGTTGACAGTAGGGATTAGGGCTTGTGGTTTAGGCTTCCATGGTTGTATGCGCGGGACAGGTCTTTTTCAACCCTAAACAGTTGGTGGAAGCCATGCACATCATTCGAGGAAGTTTCCTGCCTATGAACAGTGAAGACTGATTATCATGCCAGGATCACAACTTCATCAGACACTACGAACCACCTCCATGGTTTCTTGAATCCTCAACCCAACAAATCAACTCCTTCAAACCCTAGAACATTATTACCATCTAAAGCCTCAAGAAAACCAAACATCCTAAACCCCCAGCCATAAGCCCTGAGACCCTACACCCTCTCAGCCATGAGCACTGAAGTCATAAACCCTAAGCCCTGTAACCCAGAAGCTCTCAAGATCATATAAACCCCTAGACGCCCTTGGGAGCCCTACCAAACCCTAACCACCCTCAAGACCAAGCCCTAAACCCTACACCCCAAACCCTAAACCCTAACAGCCCTTGAATGCCTTACCAAACCCTGAAGACCAAGCCAGGTAGCAGCGAGGACGAAGAGATGGAAGTCTCGGCAAGCTGAGAGCGTCCCTCGTGACTTGCAGGGCTTAGGAGCCACGGGCTTAGGAACTCTTGGACGTTTCTATGGTGGTGTATGTATGTGTATCTATCTATCTATCTATCTGTCTATCTATCTATCTATCTATCTATCTATCTATCTATCTATCTATCTATCTATATATATATATGTATTATGTATTATGTATAGGTAGATCCATAGTTTTGTAGGTATATATGTAGAAAGCTATATATACATACACACATATTTACATATATGTATATACAGGTATACAGGTCTATAGAAATCCAACATTCAGATTTGCAGATATACAGATATGTAGAGACAGATATATGGAGACACGGGCCGTTTCGGGCTTTATAATCTATGTAGCAGCGATAGGTGATGTTTCAGGGTTTAGGGTTTAGGGTTTTTACAAGAGTTAGGGTTGCATGGGGTCATAGTTGTATTTACAAACGTGCTGAACTTAAGATTTAACGTTCTTCGATTCTAAGGCTTTTAAGAGACCTTTGTGGAATTGTAAGAGTTTGATCAGGTTGTAAGGTTGAGAGTTCCGATTTTACGGTCGATTTATAGTTCCGGGTTCGGGTTTCGAGCATTGGCGTATGGCGGAGGATCTACCGACAAATCGTGCTCCGAGGGAAAAGATCACCGCCACGTTTAGGGGTTAAGGGGCTTAGGATTTAGGGTTTTTTGGGGTTGAGGGGGGTTTAGGGTTTAGGCAGGCATGTTTGAGCCGTCGGCAGGAATTGCATGCAGAACAGGAGTGGTGACATGTGGTACATGTTTTCCTCGTGTTCTGATCCGAACTTTTCCTGGTTTCTAGGAAACAGCAAACACAATACAGTAGCGTGCCATCTGGCTGCATGCGTAGATAGGCAAACTCAATAACAAAGATAGAGACACCGAGAAAGAGTTGTGCCTGTGTATATTCCTCTCACCCGCGTTTTTCTCTCGATTTCGGTCTTCATTATTTCCTGCTCACGCTCTCATTCCAAACTCAATAACAAAGATAGAGACACCGAGAAAGAGTTGTGCGTGTGTATATTACCTCACCCGCGTTTTTCTCTCGATTTCGGTCTTCATTATTTCCTGCTCACGCTCTCATTCCATGTCGTGCCTCCATCAGCGCTGACCTTTGAGGAGTTGTAGCGCTTCCGGATTCCTAAACCCTAAACCCTAAAGGTTTTAGAGTTTAGGGATTAGAGCCTAAACAGAACATGCTTTCGGACCGGTCAGAGGCCCGAAGGCCCGGAAGCCGTAACCATGAGCACAACCGAGTTGAACAACCAAGGCTTGTGCGCTTTTCGACTCGTCAGTATGGTTTAGAACCGCGTTCTGGTTATGGCTTTTGAGATGTCTGGGTTGAGATTGCAGTAAATGCCCACCCGGGTTAGGGCCGAGAGTCATGCCAGAGTCCAGGTAGGGTAGGGTTTAGTAAGTATTTAGGGTTTTGACTGTTTCCGCTTTAGGCAAACTTTCTTTTCGACGAGGACCTGCATGATCAGAGAGGCCATCCTTAACCCCAAATTTCCTGGAGACCCAAACCCTAAAACCCTAAACCCTAAACCCTAAACCCTAAACCCTAAACCCTAAACCCTAAACCCCAAACCCTAAACCCCAAACCCTAAACCCTTACACCTCCAAGCTTCGACCGCAGCTGCGGCTCACAGCCCCTTGGGCTTCTACCCCCGCCCTGGCACCCTTCCGCGCCGCCGGTTCTGTCTAGAGTTTTCTAGTTTGGGCTTTAGGGTTTGGGGTTTAGAGTTTTGGGCTTTAGGGTTTAGGGTTTGGGGTTTTGGGTTTGGAGTTTAGGGCTTAGGGCTTGGGGTTTAGAATTTAAAGAGATGTTTGGGGGAGACGGGTGAGGGTCCGGGGATCATTGTCTGGGTTTAGGGTCTGGGGTTTAGGGTCTGGGGATGAATTCTCAGGAATTCGTCTTAGAGACTTGGTTCAGGATTGAGGTTGATGGGTTCGGTTTACTTAGATAGCCAAAGGGAGAACTTTAAACTTTTCGGCCTTGTATATTAGGTCTACCCTAGAAAGTTTGAACTTTTTTGTACCTGGTTGTTGAAGAAGAGGAGTGGGGTCCAGGGCTTAGAGATTGATTGGAACCTGCGGTCTATAGGGACATTGATCAGAACTTTCGGCAATTTGATGAGGTTCTCTAATGACTTTGCCCATCGCCCTACTCGCAGACCGTCCAATACCAGGTATTACATCAAGGCATGTCCCTAAACCCTAAACCCTAAACCCTGAACCCTGAACCCAAAAGAACCCTAAACCCTAAACCCTAAACCCTAAACCCTAAACCCTAAACCCTAAACCCTAAACCGTATGTATCCTAGATTCTAGTTGGAACCTGTAAGTGTGCGTGAGGAAGCCCCTTGGGCCCCTTCGAAGTGCTTAATCTTAAGGAGCCCGAGCTCCTGAATTAGCTAATGCCTAGATCCTAGTCCCTAAACAGACAGCCAGAAGTGTGGCATAAATAAGAGAGGTCTCAAGAGTTAGAACTGATATACTTGAAATTTGCTGATAGTTTGATAGTCCCTTATGCCATTCTACTCTTTCGATGCACAGCCATTCCGCGCTCTATAATTATTTAGGTGACCCTAAACCCTAAACCCTAAAGGCTGCACAATTTCATCGGGAAGGGGGAGGCGGGGCGCTGGTTTCGCGGATGTTTACGGCTTACGGCACTGCAGGGAAACATCCGTCTGAGGGTTAGGGTTGCGGGTTAACGCTTTGGGTTTCGGGTTTGGGGCATGGGGTTTAGGGCTCAGGGTTTATTTAAGGGGCGGCAAGCTGGCGCAGAGTTTGCTTTCGATGTTGCAGTCGGGCAGGCATGCGCCGTTGGCCAGACGAACAAAGTAAGATTCGTGGCTCTGGCGAAACCTTGCTGATTGTACCCTATAACCCTTTACGGGGGAGACCCTATATATAGTACCCTATACTACCCTTCAAGCGGACCCGATTATGGTAATGAGACATCGGTTGCGACCAACAAAAGTGCTGGGAGGCTGCCGTTTTGGACAGACTGCTGGCACCAAAACCTCAGTACTTCATGTGGTGGACATGCACTTGGCAAGTCGACGCTGTACTGGCAGATGCTCGCTATTGCAGATTCCAACTGGAAAGCCAAGATGTTGGGGTGTCAGGGTCTAGTTTAGGCTTTCGGTTTTCGAGTTCAGGGTTTGCACTTGAGCTTTTTGGTCATGGCTTACCAGTTTGGCCGAGCCCCGGCAGTCGAACTTCTCCACACGACATCTCATCACATTGCTGTACGAATGTGAAGAATGAGATTTTGCTAAACGCAGTCTAAAGATCAAGGCCCCGACATTCATGGATGGGCGAGTTCAGCTGGCGTGTCTCGTTCAGGGATGCTCCTTGTCCTGGATTCAAGATTTGAAACCCTAAACCCTAGACCCTAAACCCTAAACCCTAAACCCTAAACCCTAAACCCTCCGAGGTAGCGAACCTTCAATTTGTCCATGGCCGCTCTAGACGAAGTCAGATCTGTGCTGACAAGGACCGAGCCTAAAGAAACCGAAAGGCACGTCTGGCATCTGAAGCCTTGATGGGTACCACCCTAAACCGTAAACCCTATAAGCCCTAAACCCTATTATGGTTTAAGATGGAATTTCGGATTTCGGGCCCTGCGCTTCAGGCACTTTAGATTGCCCAACGCCCTATACTCTGAGGATCTCTGAGACCTAGACACTGTAAACCGCTTGACGCGCTCCAGAAACCGAGCCCTGCCGGAAGACGGTCGACTTTTCGCAAAACAGAAGCGCGAGGTGAACTTGCAAAGCCTACAGTGGCATAACAGCAAACAAATGCAATGTAAAAGTGTATATATAAGAATAATTATGTTGTATACAGACTCACATACATATACGTATATGCATACATATGCATATACAGTACACACCCACAAAAATTAATATGTGTGCGTATATATATATATACACATGTATGTACGGGCGACGAGGCTGGTGATTGCGATGCTGGTGGGCATTATGATGACGAATAATTCTGAACGTGAATATTCTTAGTTTCGCGAAGCTGCTGCCAAGCGTACGACAGCTGGTTTAGACTTGTCGATCATCATTATTAATGAATGTCTTACTTTCGCTGCTGCCATTATTAAATATCGCTATCGTTCGTGCTCTGACAACCATTCCAATTGTTCTTATTGTGCGACTATTATTTGTAAAAGAGCACGTGCAATCACCCATGCAGTGCATGTATGTATGTCTGTCTGTGACACTGTATGTGTGTATGTGTGTATGTACATATGTGTGCATGTACGTACGTACGTGTGTGTATGTATGTATATGCGTATGTATGTGTATATGTACATGTATATATGCATGCATATCCATGTGCATATGCATATGCATATGTACTGTATGTGCGTAGGTATATGTGTATGTATGTATGTATGTATGTATGTATGTATGTATGTATGTATATATATATATACATGCATATATATATATATATACATACGCATCTGAATAGAGACATGTAAATGTATACATAAACCTATATCCATATATAAAGCTGTATATATAGACACGAATACGCACTTCCTTTCTTATCATCATAAATATGCTATATGGATTAAGTAGGTACATATACAGGTATATATAAATACAAGTACATGTATATATATATATACACACACATACACATATAAGTAGGTTATAGCTATGATTATGCATGAGAGATGAAGATAGTTAAGCACACATGTATAAGTATATGTGTGTGTATGCTGTGTGTTTTCAGTACATATGAAACCTTCGAGTCGTTTCGCAAAGGCCCCCTTCAAATGAATCAACGTGTAACCCCCCTAAACCCTAAACCCTAAACCCTAAACCTTCAAACTGGCTTTCTTGACCTTAAGCCCTTGGCCCTCAAGCTGCAAGCCTTAACACTGTTGCTTGAACCTGAACCTTCAAACTCTCAAGCGGTAAACCGTCCTAACACCCCAAACCTGAAACCCTAAACCCTAAACCCTAAACCCTAAACCCTAAACCCTAAACCCTTAAACCCTAAATTCATAAAGACTCAGCCGCCGAGCTTGCGAGGATCTCATTTTGGGTCGGGGGCCCCAGGAAGCGGGGGCCACAAGGCTTCAGAAATCTTTTCGGTTTATGCCGTCTTAGGCCGTTTGGTTTGGGGTTAAGGGGTTTAGGGTTTAGGGTTTGGGGTTTAGGGGTTGTTGCTGTCACCCTGGCTTTTGTTCTCTAGACCAGCTTGGGAGGAGGTGCTCTCTGGTGTCTCTTCGATTTATGTCGTGCGATGTTTTTGGCGGTGTTGAAGGCCAGTTGAAAACTCTGGGGCTCTACAGGACTTCTTTTTTTCACTCATAGTGTCACACATCTCGCAGGTTGCTAAACATGTTGTGTTTCCACGGGCTTATAGTCTAAGGCGCCATAGATGTGCTTGTACATGTGGGGTGTCAGCCGAGTTCATTCAAGAGCCTTCAGGGCACGTGTTACCTACGTTCCGATGCTTGGGGATTCTTGGTCGGAGAGCTTGACTCGGATTCGGATGAAGGCATCGGGGACTTGATGCTCGAACTTTTGATGGTTGAGGGCAGTTGGCATCTCTGAGATTCTCGAAGCGAAAGAAGTCTGCAATCCTAGATTCCCAGCCGTGCTCAGATCTACATTGTCTTCATCTTGCACTTCGCCCTGTGCATGTACTATGTGTCCAAAGCTCCAGGCCGTGACTGTGAGAAGGGGGGGGCTTAGTTGTGGAGTAGTCGTGGTAGTGTTACTGGTAGTAGTAGCAGCAGTCGCGGCGGCGCTAGTACTTGCAGGTTCATGGGTAGCTACAAATCGGGTTATAAGTAGGGTAAGTATAATTATAACCCACATTAGGGGACTTATAACCATACTTATAACTACCCATGAACCTCCAAGTAGTAGTAGTAGAAGTAGTAGTAGTAGTAGTAGTAGTACTAGTAGTAGGGCCTTGGCGCTCAAATGGTTTGAGACGTTTTGGGTTTTGGGTTTTGGGTTTGGGGTTCTCGTGCCCATCCCTAAACCCGAAACCCTGAACCCTAAACCCTAAAACAACTAAACCCCTGAACCAACCCTCAAACAACTGAACCCCTAAACCCTAAACCCGAAGTCCTAAACCCTGAACCCTAAACCCCTAAACCCCTAAACCCGAAACCCTAAACCCTAAACCCTAGACGAAGCCACGCTGACCTGTGGTCCCCCCTCAGACCTTACGCCTCCGCCCTCTCAGCCGTAGCCATCCCGAGCGACACTCCGGTCCTCTTAGGCCCCACATGGTGGGGTTTAGGGTTTAGGGGTTTAGGGTTTAGGGTTTAGGGTTCAGGGTTTAGGATTTATGGGCTTAGGGTTTAGGGTTTTAGGATTTAGATTTTAGGGTTTAGGATTTAATTTATGGGTTCAGGGTTAGGTTTTAGGGTTTAGAATTCAATTTATGGGTTTAGGGTTCAGGCTTCAGGGTTTAGGGGTTCATGGGTAGTAATAAATGGGGTCATACGTAGGGTAGCTATACTGATAACCCATATTAGGGGACTTATGAACCTCCAAGAAACCCCCAAGTCCGTCTAATACCCTCGACCCGCCTACGCCTCAGCCTCCTAAGTAAGTCCTAAGCCCGAGCTAGGGACCCGATAGCCCTGAAGCCAAAATCCACAAAATGGCACTCAAAAAAGTCGGGTTTACGGGTTCAGGGGTTATATTAGAGGTGTACTTGGAGGTTCATGGGTAGTAATAAGTATGGTTATAAGTCCCCTAATATGGTTTATAATCATACTTATCCTACTTATAAACCCATTTATAACTACCCATGAACCTCCAAGTAGGGCTTTAGGGGTTATATTGTACCCTAAACCCCTAAACCCTAAACCCATAAATCCTAAACCCTAAACCCGAAACCCTAAACCCATAAATCCTAAACCCATAAATCCTAAACCCATAAATCCTAAACCCTAAGCCCTAAACCCATAAATCCTAAACCCTAATCCCCAAACCCATAAACCCTAAACCCTAAACCCCTATACCCTAAACCCATAAATCCTAAACCCCTAAACCATATAAGAGGTTTAGGGTTTTGCTTCGGCTTCAAAGTCCCCAGGCGATGTGCAGTACGTCGTCGCCTGGCAGCAGTAAGTGGAGTGGAGGTCTGTTCAAGGTTTAGGGTTTAGGGTTCAGGGTTCAGGGTTTAGGGTTTAGGGTTTAGGGTTGAGAGGTCTGCCCTAAACCCGAAACCCCTCAAACCTGAAACCTAAACCCTAAACCCTAGGAATCCTTAAACCCGAAGGCCAAAACCCGAAACCCGAAACACCTGAAACCTAAACCCTAAAACCCTAAAAAGCCTGGGTTTAGGGTTTCGGGTTTAGGCTTTAGGGTCTGGGTCTAGGGTTCAGGGTTTCGGATTTAGGGATTAGG
>CAJNDV010032567.1:12078-40124 GCA_905221635.1 Symbiodinium sp. CCMP2456 | reverse complement strand
GCCCTGGCCTCAGAGCCGCAACATTCGTAGATCATGGGAACGATGGGTGTCTATGCATATGTGTGCAGGTATACCATAAACTGAAGATTGAACCTTGTTATTATATGTAGCATGGAAACTAAACGTATCTATATGTCGCGCATACACATTTGGTCTGTAGTTGCAGCATGGAAAAGTCGGTTGAGGCCGGAACGCGGGGCGGTGTTGCAAACGGCAACCCGCTCCGGGCTGGTGCCTGGGTCACGGAGTTCGGCATGCGGCCCCGAAAGAGTTGCACAGCCCAGGAGGACAGCAAGGTGAGCCGATATTGGTAAGGCCGGCACACGCCTTGGCACCTCGTACGGGGACCGCACCTGACTTACGGCAGAGCTGCAGAGCTCGAGCGATGTGTCCAGTGCTATTCTGCAAGAGGCAGAGGCCCCGGCCGAAGTCGGGGTCGGCGGAAGACTGGGATTCAACGTCACGACCCGCCGCACGCCGTGAACTGAGCAGCGGGTCGTTTGCGCGAAATGAATCGATTCTCGCATCTGCCAAACACAATGCAAGCTCCGACGACCCCTGCAGCCAGGCAGCTTTGCTGGGTGACCTGGCTCATAGCCAGTGTCACATCACATGCACACGTAAAGCATCAACAGCACAAGGCTCGAGGGAAGTAGGTGGTTCATGGTGGTTCTGGCGTCTGCCGGGCCTTTGTCACGACCGCCCCCGTCTGCGTTTTGACGAAAAGAGGCGGCCTCGAGGGCGCGCTTGCCGACATCCGCACATCGAATTCCGAGCTTGAGACGCCCCCGGACGCTTTGGGAGAGCAGTTTGATTGCAACTCCGAGGCCAAGGCAGAACCCGCGCTGGGCCTGAGTCTCTGTGCTCATTTCCGAACCAGGCTCATGCATTACCCTTCCGGGGCCCTGCGCTGCCACAACTCTATGGAACCATGCAGCAATAGTCTGGGGCACCAACTGACCTCGCGGCTCACCTGGACTTTGGTACCACTAAGGAAACCAAACAACGAAATGTGGGAGAGGGGGGCAGGAAATAGCAGGAACCTGAAGTAGTTCGCTGAGCGCCGAGCCACAGTCACAGTCCTTCCCTCCCGTGGGGTCACCATGGAGGCTAGCTGCTTGCTACTGTCTCCACTTCAAAAGTTGGAGCCAGCAAGGCTTCGTCGGCGAAGCACCATCGCAGGGCGTTGATTCATGCGACCTTGCCAACTCGCTCCTTGCCGACTGAGCTCTAGTGTAAAGCAATCCTGCTTTTCAAGATTCAAACGTGTCGACGAGGTGATGCCAACATTTCTGGCCGACTGCTTCTCAGCACTTCCCCGTAAACAGTAAGTTGAACGCCGCTGGTTGCATCTTGCGAACTGCACTTCGCAAATTCATGAAGCAACGTGGACAAATAGATAAACAAATAAAGAAAACAAAGAACGAGCAAACACAAAACAAATGTAGTCTGAGTTCGTTGAGCGACGACCGACGCTGCTACATCTGAGGCTAGCGGTTCGGAATAAGCCTTTGATAGGGGTTTGGGGCGACGAAACTTGGTAAGGTAGCTGTCTCGGCAGACCCACAACATGCACAGTTGGCGCGAGCTGTTCGGGCTTTTGGTTTCGGGGAGATGCTTCAAAGCCACATACCAGACGAACCGCCGCGTGGGTGCGCGAGCTGGGAGACGAACCCACAGACACCTCGGCGAGCAACCGGAACACATAATAACAGCCAAGTATGTCAATAGCAGTAGCAAACAATTTCACTAAAATTCTGGGTCTCGCCGCAAAAGACTCAACGAATATTTGACGAGCACAGATCTCTTCGTTAATGGACTGGCAGTGACTGGCAACGGCGTGCCCCATCATCGCCTGCGAATGGGATGCAACATGGTGCACGCCTATGGTTGTGGTAATCTCATGCCGCGCGGATTCGGCAACAGTGCCGTGATGGAGGTATTCTGATTGTTCGGCGTATCCCAAGCTTTGGCAAGGGCAGATTTGACCAACGAGAATGCCTCGAATGTTTCCACTACCAGTACTTGACGAACTTCCAGCGACAGCCAGCATCGCATGAGGGGCCAGGGCTATGTGCACATCTGCAAACTAGAAAATAAACCTGTTGAGCTCTTGCGTCCTGCGGTGCGACAGCCCAATCCCCGGCAAGTGCAACAGAAAATATCCATGAGGACATCTCCTGGTTCAATACCAAGTGCAGCAGCTGTGGGACGCAGGCAGGGCACTACTTGCTGTTTGCGCGCACCTGCTCGATTTTTTACTTCTCCGTCACATGGCTCGGTTCTTGCCAGCAGTTTCTAGATGCACAACCAAGGAAAACTCAAGACAAGCGAATCTGTTCCGTACTCGTGCATTCGACGTGGCATTCAGCACACGAGCTCATCACACTGGAAAGGCCAAGAAGGTCCACTCCCTGACTGTGCGAAGTTTACGATGCAAGCACTTCTGCAACCGTCGACTGCCGAGTTATAGAGCCTGTGTTCCCTCAACAGGCTCACAAGATTTACAGGGTCGCAGGGTGCAGCCGGAGATCATGCTTCAAGTGGGCAGTGGCGGCCCTTCACCATTCGTGCACACCAGATGATGGAGCATGTACCCTGCTGCACCAGGGAGTCAACAAGTGCTCCTAAGGAGCACTTGTGCAAACTCTTGCTCAAAGGAGTTGCCAGGCTCCGCCTAAAACCTGAGTCCAGGAGTTATGGCGTGTTCCTGGCTCCGCAGTTTTCGCTGAGAGGTCGGCTGAGTAAAGCCGGCCGATGTGCCGGACATGAGCTCACGAGCTGGCCCAGTCCCTCCCATCCTCACGGCATCCAAGTGGCATCAAACATCCTTGAAAAAACTGCTCGCCGTGGGAGCCTAAACCTTTCCTCTTGCAAGGCTTCTACGGTTCCGGGGTCCACACCATAAGCCGGTGGGTTGATCTCCGTGCACTGGGTCCTGCAGCACGGCGCTAACAGCTGGTCGTGCCATCGCATGCCATCGCCCTGGCGCGACCGAAGTCTGTCGACGTCTGACCCAGTCGTTGTAGAGCTTCCACAATATGCGTTGGACGAGGTTACAACGGTTAGAATCGAATCCAGATTCCTGCTCCGGATTCTTGGTGCCTTTCGTGTTCCGACAAACTGTGTTGTATTGTCTTTGCATCGGGCTACTCCAGTGAGACGTCTTCCACAGATTCGACTTTAGGTTTGCGTCGCGTTGAGTGCTCGTGAGAGCCGAGAGCGTAGCCCCTCAAAACAGCGCAGGCGCTGCATCTCCGGCGGTCCCCTTCTGTCAGCTCTGTATCAGCAAGAAGAGGTGCCGGTGCTCGCTTTGGCCCTGTCAGCCTTGGCATCACACATGATGAGCTTGGCAACACGGCAGAGGCAGAAGCCGCGGACCACTTGAAGCACTGCCAAAAAGAGATGACGGCGCAAATGGCGACCTGAGCTCGCCAAACTGGGCGGTGATCCCATGTGGCTTCTGGTGCATGCAATGTGCATGCCTCAGGCTAGGGCCAACCCGCCAAGAACCATGCCGAACATGGGCTGAGATTCGATGTCCATGACCTCCTTTTCCACACGAGGGATGCTTTAGGAAGCGATGCGAAATACAAGCAAGGGTGCCTCCAGGATTCCTGTTCCATTGGTTCCATTTGATGCATTGAAGGAGCGGGAGGTTGCATTGTCCTGGTGTGCAAAGTGCAGCGCTTTAATCTGCGAAAGCTGCAAGTCCATTTACTCTTGCAGGGCTTGCCTGGCCAGTGACTTTCATCCCCACCTCCCACATACAAGCTTGCACGACTCTTTCCGGCTGCAAGAAAATAGGGGTGCTCGCAAATCGGGCCTTTGTGCTGTTGGGGGCAGCATCTGCATCGCCGCTCGCAAAACGGACAGCAAGGAGGAAAGCGGCGACCTGGGAATGCAAATGCATCCTGGCACAACCCTGTCAGTCTTCTGCCTTGACGCAAGTCAGGTGATCCTGCAGGCACTCCAAGACTCCGGCTGCGAACTGTGTTGATGACATCGGCTTCATGAGAAACTAACTGGAATCGCAAACCTTCGCCTTGCAACAATACCAATCTACTGTCGTTGAATTTTAGTTCATCATTGTCCCACAGAGGACATGGAGCTTCGAGCCAAGCCACCAGGAGCATCTCTACCATTGCACTCCGGCTTCATCAAACGTGAGACCATAGGAAGTCAACCTGTGTGCCCCTGCAGGCTCGAGATGGCTGTTGAGCAAAGCCTCTTCGAGCAAGGGCCCACGTTTGCAATGCAGATCTTTTCCATCTTCAGATGCTATCAGGTGCTCGTCATCCTTCAATTCTTGAAGGGCGGCAGGTGAAACTTAAAGTAGGATGCAAGCCCACTTGACATGAGCATTCGAAGAGGCACGAAGATGCTCTGGGAGCATAGTCTATGTAGCTAACGGGATGGTGATTCCCGTGGTGCCGCCGTGCTATCCAAGACGACTTTTGTGGTACTTGTCGACTTCAGCCTTCAGGCATCGCATGGCATCGCGTCATCCCACAGATCCGGCCCGATCCGGCTTCACAGAGCGCCAGAAACCGAGGAGCTGGCCAGCGAATATCCTTGTTGAGACGTCAGCCAGTCGCGCCGCCTCGTGCTGGAAGGGTGCAACGGCTTCCATCGCTCAACATGCCGAGGGCTTCCGAAATTTACGGACCCCAAATACAGAGATTGCATGCTGGGATCCTGCTCAAGCAACCGCTCACGTTCGGAAAGCCTCATGTGGCGACAAGGACGGCCTCGCAATCTCCGTGCGTGGCGCCTCCATCACCCGATCACGCCTGGCGCTCTCTACAGCTCCTAGCTCCGCTCTGGTGCCAGCGCCGCAAACCGCAGAAAAAAAGACATGCGAGCGATGCCAGGCGTCGTAATCTGACATCTTCTGCTCGTAGAGTGCAACCGCGCTGGCACACTTGTCGAACTTCCGCTGAGCTGGCAAGAGACATCGGGCTTTATGACGGTCGATGATCGAAGTGGCGGGGGAGGGGTCAAGGCTCAGCAGTTGCCACATTCATCTCGATCTCACTAACCCAACAGCTCTTCAAATCAACAACCACCACATCAACTAAAAGCAGACCACGACGTCCAACAACGCGGCGACAATGCGAGATGATACAACAGTCGTTAATGCTCAAAGTTGCTCAGTCTGGATTTGTCTAGGATGAGACTTTGAAGTCTTTGGGGTTTCAACATGCTTCGCCGCTTCGCCCTAATTACATTATGGTAACATTAGTCTAGGGTTTCAAGCTGCATGGCAGGCGCAGCTCTGCTGGCCTTGGAACTGTCGCCACTGATGTGCAGCTTCTGCACGTGCTGCCCAGATTTCGTTCCGGCTGCGAAATCGCCTTGGCTGCTGCCACAGCAAGTCACTCCTTGTGCACATGTCGGCATGAGGACAGTCTCTGTCGCAGTTTCTTTCCGAGAGCTGCTCGCGAGGCAAGTCTTTAGAGAGTCAGAAGACCCGACGCCACTTCTGGATCCATGCTTCTATACAACAGACACATTCGCAAGGCGCAAGTCGCTACTTCTTGAGGCTTGTTTTGTACGACTGGCCTGCCTGGAAAACGGTGGTGGGCTCAACCACGAAAAACCTCATCTAACATCATTAACGTGCAGGCATCTGTGCTCCTCCAGGCAGAAGTTAGAAAGTTGGACCTCCCAGGGAAAAACTGACCAGAGAGGCTGCACAAACCGTGACACCGACGGTCTGCAGTCGGCATTTCGGCTTGCCGGCCACACCCCTGAAGCAGACCAGAAACAAAAGGCCACCATTCGCCATGCTAGCTTTCGTGATTCAGAACTGTCCCCCAGATATTCGGCTACCGGTGGTCAGCCACTCATGGCACCTCCGACGATGTCACGAACTCCACGCAGGAAGGACAGCTGCTCATCCTAGCTGCTCATGGGTTGGCTGCTTATCTGTCCCCGCCAGCTTGACATGACAGCGATCTCCTCTGGCTCCCAGGAGGTCTTCTTGCCAAACAGAAAGCCAAATGCCTAGCCAGGCTTGTTCGGCTATCTTCCGCAGCAGACATCTGCGGAAAGCGCCTCCAAGAATTGAGCTGGTGTGCAATCGAAAGGAGCCTTGCGGAAGTGTCGCGGACTGCAGGTCTTCAACATGAGCAGAACCCGGGACCTGTAAATGCGCCGGGATGATGCGTACAAACGGCCACCTGTAGAAAGAAGGCTTCAACTCTGCACCCGAATTCTTCGCGGTGAACGTCGTGAACGCGCTGTGCTCAGAATCGACACTCCCCGTGCACTGCGAACCCTCGGAACTGCAGGCCTGGCAACATCCTTCACCCAGGCCTCAGACGCAGATGGAACCGAACGGACGTCCTTGGAAGATGTCGTGCCTGGGTCTCTGGGTGTCTTCGAGGCTCTGGCCGCCGCTTGCTCCGGACAGCGCCGATAAACGATGAATCGCAACCTCGCTGTCAACTTCGACAGCCTCTGCCCGTGCACGATGAAAGCTTTTAATTCTTGGGGCACAGGCAGCGGGTTGACCAAAGCTGCCGGTCGCGAAAGTGCTGCGAAGTCCTGGTCAGAGCAAAAGCTGGGGCAGGGTTCAACCACTGTTTGCTGGAGGCAGGTTGCGTGAGAGCACAGGCAGAGACACAGTCAGTGGACATGCTTCAGCATGCTCAGCTTCCTGTCTAGGCCGCTCTTGATCCACGTTCCGAGTGGCCCGCCCGTCAGTTGCTGAGATGAGGTGCTGGTCTTAATATGCTTACACTCGTTAGCCGCGACTTGGAGGATTTCATGATGGAACAAGTCTTTTCAGGAAGGGTAGCGGGCAGTAGCAAGCCCATGCCGCTTCCATCTGTATGTGCTGCATGCAGTTGGGCAACATCGTGACATAATGAACGACGGGACACCACACATTAATCGCAAATCACAGCGGATTCTTCCAAAGGAACTCTTTCGGCTCTCACACTCGGACAATGCAGGGGAGGCTTGTGGTTCCTTTGGGGTCTCCCTCTTTGTGGGGATCCTCCCGGCATCCACACGTACTTGCCAGCTGCTAGCCGCTGGCGCATTTTTCGGCAACTCACCAGACCAAGGCACACAATGTGAGTGAGGGAAACTGTTTGTTGACAGCGCTGAGATGCCATCTCTTAGTTGGGACCTCTTCATGCGCTACGCATTGTCATAGCAACACCAGCTGCGCGAGCCTTCTCATCCTGGTTGCGCCCGGTCACGAAATCGAAAGCGATCGCTTTGTACCTCCCGAAAGCCGGCATCAACACGTGCATCGACCCTTTTTGCGGGGTCTGAGCACGGCCTCCACTGGTCTAACGAGATAGGCCCCGGAGTCCCGTCATAGCCATAGCTTTCGAGGATCTTTGGTGCTGCTGCTGGCAACTTGAGGGCACAATCTGTGACCAGTAGGCTGCGGCTTTCCTTGTGGAAAAACACGGCTTCGGCGAAAGTGTCCGTGACTGGCGGGGACACATAGAAAATTTTGCAGTCCAGCTCGTCAGCCCACACCGGTGCAGGACCTTCGCCTAGGATGCGGCTGTTGCTGGGAACAGTAATCGGAGGAGCCTGGCCCGGCGTCACCCAGATTTCTGCTTTCGGGTACGTGCGTGCGAACTCTGCAAGGGAAGCTTTATGCTCCAAGGCAGTGGAAGGGATTACCAGGTGAGACACCTTCCCAAGTTCGTCCAACAGGCGCAAGCACTGCCGTGTTGGAGCAATCGGTGCGGAAACCCACAATCCGCCGTTCCGCAGCTTCACAGCAGTCATGCGGATGTTGGTCGAAACCGATGCCAGGGCGATGCATTGCTCGAAGCCCCAGATGCGTCCAGGAACAAGTTCGGTTCGAAGCGTTTCCTTGTACGGTGCCGGTGCTAGAATTGTACCAAGCGCAGCGTATCTCTCGTCAGAAGCTCGGAGAGCTGCATCAACCCCCGTCGCAGTTAAAGCCGTCCCCAGCACCGTCAGTGCTACTCGTCGCGGTGTCTCCGAATCTGCTTCGGGAGCCCGTGCTCGTCGCAAGGTTTGACACCGATGGCGGGACGCCCGACATGTTGCAGCAGTCAACGGCACAGCGGCCAGCAGCCACGATCGCGGAAGCCCTGGATCCTTCGATGTACGGAGTAGGCTTTGTCTCTCCGGTGTAGGGTGCTGGGGAACCAAAGTCTTTTCAGTCAAGCATTTGCTTGAAAGCAGAAGAGCCATTGCTCCAGAGGCCGAAAAGTCTGCTCAGTTCTGCTCGGCTTAGGTTGATGGGGAAGCTGATGGGGAAAGATCGGTGTTCTTCTTGGCAATGCTGCTGTGCTGCATGTCCTTTTGCAGTACTTGCAAGTTGGGCATTGGCGACTTTTCATCTTGACGCGAAGCTACAACGCAGCTCTCACTAAGTTAGTTAATAAGTCTGGACAAGTTTTCGCAGAGATCTTGCATTGCGCAGCCGTGGCAGCGGCTCTCGGCTCTTCTCCCACTGATGCTGCGCCTGTGGGAAAGGAATGCCCAGTCAGCCTTAAGACAGCTGCACGCTTGCAAGCCTGCACGACGTGCTGGCCCATGTCGCCTTTCGATCTCACCTGCAAAGTGACATGCTTACTTGCGTGCCCCGTGACCATCATCATCATCATGCTGCAGAAGTGGCATGTAGAGCCAACCTCAAGGTCGATCCTCTGCGACCAGTCTTTCACATACCTGATGTCTTGCATGCCAATACCGGAATCCATGCTGCAGCGGAGGAAGTTTCATGGAATCATCTGGTCGGGACTGCTGTGTCTGAAGAATGTGACATGCTGGACATACCGCGCTCTGACTATCAATAGCTCGCCGTGCAATGGTTCGAATAGGACTTGTCTCGCGATCCGGCCCTGCCCAGTCCGACTACAACATGTATCTACATTTCAGCACACAGTCATGCACATATCGTGCGGCGCACTTGTCCTCCAAAACATGCAGCTTGTGCATCATGGCCCTGGCAAGTTTATGACATTCCTTGAGGCTTTGTTCGTAGTCCAGCACGCCACTAAGACTTCAGGAGGCAAGAATGCCGGCTGACGTACTTCGATTTCGAGCAGCCTCGAGAGGCATGGCCTGTTGCAGGTTTCGCTGCAACAAAAAGCATCTGGCGGTGTGCCGCCGCTGTCCTGCCCCGCGCTGGCCACGCGTGCGGAAGCCAAGCTGTTAGACCTGAGAAGAAAAGCAACTCCCGAGATTCGGAGCTGCGCCCCAAGCTCTCTGAGCTCTCTGAGAGACGAGCATGATTCGGAAGAGGGTGGAGGTCGCTGGGAAGATGCTCGCGTCTTTTCGGGGTTGCACCGCGTGGCAATGTGCTAAAAAGCTTGAATGGCTCTATTCATGCGCCGGCTGAACGCCTTTACTTTCCGACCAGTCATGCAGTACTTTCCTGGAGCCGTTTGCGCGAACCCAAACAACGGAAGCTATCGCCATCAGGCATGTGGGACCGTGTCGCCAGGAAGCCTTTTGTGGTCTTTTGAACCGCCACACAAAGCATGAGACCGACATGTCGGTGGGTGATTTTTTCTCACGCTCACCTGCCCGATAGCTGCCTCTGGCCATCAGGCTGCATGGAACGCTTAAGCAGACATACCGGCCCCACCACAGGGGACACCACCAGTGAGACGGCTTCGAGACAATTTAATGATGCGCAACTACGCTTTTTTCTTTGAAGCCTGGCGCCATGGTGCACAGAGTTGGCAGCCGGCGGAAATCTGCAGATGTACTTCGAACACCGTCTGACCTTCTTGTCCTTCTTTCGATCTTTTTCGTCTCTTTCACTTCTCTCCTCCGACTTGCTTGCTGAAAGGGGCTGGCAATGCTGGGCAGTACCGGACGTCCTTCTGCATGAGGAGCATGATTCCAAGGCCAATGACCCCGAAGATGAAGCCCAGGGCCACGAGCATGTACAACTGCATGCCGCATGCTAGGCGCTGCTAATCGCTGCTAGGGCTTGGAAGAGAAGTCAGTTGAAGCACCTTGCTGCCAGAGCCGCTGGGAGCAGGGCGCTCCTTGCCAAGCCCAAGGGATCCCCAGACCACCACAGGCCCTCAAAGGCTCGGCACAAGGTCCTGCGGCGCCTGTCCTGAGAGGGAGCAGTGCAATCGAAAGCGGCGACGAGCAGTTGAGTCCGGCTCGGCCTGCGTTTCGTGATTGCTGGCTCTGGCTTTGAGCCTGGCAAGCGACTCATCGACACGGCCGCTCCGCAAGAAGCTTCTTCCAAAAGGTCGACACTCTACACACTCTCGCCTTTTTTTGCTCCTCCTGTTTCTTTAGCGCCTCTTGCTGCATTTCCATGTGCTCCTGACAGGAACCAGGTGAAAGCAGGGTCGGCTCGTTTGGCGTTGGGCACACAGAACAAATCGGCTTAGATGTTGTGCGAGTGTGGCCGAGCGTGGCCGAAGGCAAGACTAAGACCTATCCTATGTATCTACTCTCTCCAAGAGTTTCAACACTGGCTTTGTATAGTGATGTCTGCAGGGCAAGCGGGCCATGGGCAATATCTGCCCAGCCGCTCCTTCAGCACTGTCTCCAGCAAGGACCACTGTCTATTGGAGGCCTGAAGCCCAAGAAAGCCAGACAAAGTGGCAAGGCAAAACAACACCGCAAAAACATCGGTTGCCTTGGCCGGCGGTTCATAAAGCTGTGCATCCTGACAAATCTCACAAGCAGCACAGCAGCAAACCATAGTCACAGTGATCAGGATCGTGGGAGTTCGTACATAATCACGCTCCTTCAGAACATCGGAATTGCCGTCCGCTGCGGCTTTGGCATCCGCGTCTGGGATTTTCACGTAGCACCTGAGCGACTCGAACTAGAAATGTCACAACTGCACAGACCGAGGGTCGTTTGCAGTAGAAGCATCGCATGAGTGGCCTGGCCCTTGACAGAAGGGGTGCAACAAGTGGACAGCCAGCACATGCCAGCTTGCACTTTTGCGGGGCTGCGCTCGATTGCAGTTGTTGGAGGGGTCTCTTTGCCAAAAATCACACATCACTTTGGTGTGATCTTGCGATCAGACAGTAGCAATTCCAGCAACGGTAGGATTGAGAAAGCCACAATTCTCAAGCTCGAAATACTCCCCATCTACCTTGGCAAAGCCACCGGCCTCAATGTTCTGGAGCGTACGGCGGTCAAAGTGACAGCCATCAGCAGAGAGCACGTGGTCTGGAGTTGCCAACTTCTGGGCTGTTGCGATGAATCCATTGGTTTCGGATAGCACGTGCTCGACGAATAAGTAGTACCCACCAGGCTTCAGAACTCGCCGAATTTCGGCCACCGCATGGTCAGGGTTGGCAACGGAGCACAGGGTCAGCGTGCAGATCACCTGCAGCTAAACGGAATCAAGACAGCAATACATCTGGGCACAGAGGCATCGTTGACAAATTCCCTCTTTCTTTCTTTCGGAGGGGCTCTGACTGGCTCTACATGTTCCTCCAGGGGGGCATTTCTCTTCTTCTTTTGCTTACTGCCTTTGATGAATCGGAGGTTCCATTGTTGACTTCTCCCTTGCTTGCTTCTCTTCTCTCTTGCCTGATCTCTGACTGCAGCTGAGGATCCGCATCCGCACTTTGCCCTGGCAAAGGCAGAGCCTCGGCGATGCCCTTGGTGAAACGAAAAGAGTTGCCACGTTCCGGCGCCAGAAGGCCGACCTTCTTGGCATTTTCGATGGCATACCGCTCCATGTACTCGTTGGGGTCAACGCCCACAATGTCCATGGAACTGGGTGCCGACTTCGAGCCGAAGTAGAGAGCATTCGGGAAACTGCCTATCCCCACTTCGACCACCACGGGGTTTGGAGGCAGCAGGCCCCACAGCTTCGAAAACAATGCACGCTTCTTCTTCGACACTGCGCGCTCGTAGTCGACCATGCCATAGGCCATACCCTTGGCAAATTGCTCGTCTTTCCGCGCGTCTCGCGGCGGAAGTTGCGTGGGAGCGATGGTCACCTCTGCGTTGGCTTTGGCCCAGGAGAGAAATGGAAGGGCAGCCAGAAGCGCGCGGCGAGGTCCAGCAAAGCTTTCACTTTTGGTGATTTCCAGCGCTGCGAGCAGCCAAACTAGGCAACCGGCCTTGCAGCACTTGTTCCATTTCGACCACCGAGTGCGCCTGACACGTTCCATGGCCTGGCTCCCAGGCGGTCCTGGCAAGCAGGCACTCTCGGAATCTCGTTTCTTGCACCTTGGTCGCATCTAAGACTAAGACATTAAAACCTTGTTATATGATAAGTTATGATAACTTATATGACCTTGTTCTGGTATGGGAATCACACAACCGCAGCCATCCTGCTGGGGCCAATTGCCCGGTCGAGACACGATAAACACACAAGTCACACGAGTGTGATGAGCTCGCTTCGTACGGTCTACGAGTGAACCACTGCATGGCTCTCGTAGTCAGATGGCTGTCATGACACAGATTCAAACTCAGCTGCCAGGGGCGGTGCGTTATCATCCACGTATAGAAGATGGAGTTCATTGCCTGGAGGCTGGGGCATTCATTCATCTACAATTGCCTGCAGCAAGAACGAGGGCAATCGGTGGTCGAAGCCTGCTGCTTGTTCAGGCCACGTTCAGCAAGCCTTGGGCAGCTCAAGATATGTGAACAAAATCAGCAGTTTCTCAGCTACAGCACTTTCTGCCTGCAGGTCTTTGCATTCTCAGAAAAATAAAGGAAAACAACCTTGGCCTGAGCTGACAACGTCCTATGGAACCTGACAAATAAACAGCATACTGCATCGAATTGGGAGGTCAACGCAGCTGAGAGGCTGTGCGGCGAGCTGAGAGACTTCCTCGGAGTGAGTGTGCAACCTGCACACGAGTGACCAGTGCACAGCAGCGTCGGATATTGCTCTCATCATCCTTCACTGAACCCCAGACCCACCCGAATCCTTTTGCATCCTCTTCCAGAAGAGAGACCTAATCGAATCTAGATCCTGGCTGACCAGGGCGGCCTTGCCATGGCACCTGCCACAGGCGACATGCTGTGATGAGAGTTGCAAGGTGCGAGTAGAACCGTCTGAGGGCATCTCTCTTCCCTCATGCCAGCGACACTCTTGGTCGGATGGAGCTTCAGAAAGGCCCACGTGGTGGTGGTTCGGATTATGTCAAGTCCAAGGAGTTGGCCACGAACTGATGAGCACAAGGCAGTGGATCACATGTCCCGGCACAGTCCCCATTCCAACTCAAGTTCTGAAAGCCCCATCGAACCCCAGGAATCCATCCATTTGCCTTGCATGAAATCAGCGGAACGTGAGTCACCGCAACAAGGAGCTGCCGTTCGATGTTTCTGAATGCCTGGGGTGGGGCCTGGCCACAGCTGTCCACTTGTGGTGCGCATAAATGGAGCGTCTAGTGACCCTGTGTGTAGCAGAGTGTTTCGCAACTGTTTCTGAAGGCGACATATGGGCCAGGCCATGTCTGGCCTTTGTTTCGTGAGGGCGATGTGTCCCTGTCGGAAAGAACGGATGGCATGGAAGAATTCCGGCATCCGTGCCGTGTGAGCCGAAGAGCAGCCCATTGTAGTTCATTATAGCAAGTAAGCTTTGTATTGCAGTGAGAAGTATTCGCGAGCATGTGGCAAAGGGACACAGAATGAAGATGTCGATGCTCACGTCACTACCTATCGCTACGAACGTTCCGGGCAGCTTATGCAAATTGCAGCCCCCGCCCCGTGTGGCTCTTGTCCCTCTTCGGAAGTCTGCAGGTCTCGTTCCCGACAGAATTCGGATCATTTTGTTTTCTCGTGTGCCTGCTTCTCCTGCAGCTGGTCCTCTGGATCTCAGCACCTTTTGTGTGTAGGTTGCCTGATCTCATTCTGAAAGTTCGCACTGTCCACGTGGTGAATTTTGTATGTCAGGCGACTGTCTTCACCTTGTCCTCTGTTTCTCCCATACAAACACAGCTGCGCATGAATAAGATAAACAAATCCAGACAAAGCCATGTCCCTGCCTGCAAGGCATATCTTCATTCGCATGGTGCGATCTTCTTCTGGCATGTCCTGAGAACGAGATGCGGGTGCCAGCGTTTGCATAGCATTTCGGGAAATCCGTCCTTGTCGAAATCGTCTGCTTCAGGCTCTCCTCCATCGGCTGAACTACTAAATGCTCTGGCTCGGGAGACTGTTTGATGCTGCCCTGTCCTGCACTTGCGCCATCGACCTGCTCAATAGCTGAAGGCAGTGGCACTGGCTGAATCTCGGCCCAATGCCTCGTCGAGGTCGTCCTCATCGTCGTTCTCCAAATCATCCAGGTCCAGGTCCGCATCATCTGCGACCCCCTGGTTCAAAGCTCGACTCTACCGTCTTGCACAACAGAATCGTCCGGCACTATCCAGAATCCGGCTTTCGCAGTCTCTGCTGCATTTGTCTCAGGTGACGCCTCACCACATGGCACAGTAGCAGCCAGAGACGGAGCGCAGTGTATGCATTGAATTGAAAGTCACAAGTTCGGGTGCAACTCTTCAATTCAAGCAGCAGAAAGGGCCAGCTGCGCTAGCACAAGGCACGCCACCGGAAGCCCCTGTAGTCACTGCTGCTTGCAAGCTTTTTGCTGCAGGCTTTCGACTTCCGCGCCAAGTCAAAGTCCGAGGCCACGGCGCGCATCAAAGCCGACAGGCAGAGGGCACAAGGGCCCAAAATTGAACCCCAAACAGGTTCTGAACTCCGAAACCTAAAACTACTGTACTCGGGAGCCCATGCCACCAGTCAGATAGGAAATGCCAGCTGTTGGCAAGCCTGATACGGTTCGAACTCAGGCAAAAACGAGCAGGCACTGCGGTGCTCGGCAACACACTTTTCTCACAAGATGGCTCTTACCTTGCTCGACACTTGGACAGCACCCGCCGGAATGGCAGTCTTTGCCATTTGCGCACACGACGTGCAGCTGGCAGGGCGCGCGCTACGGAGTGGGGAAGAGAACCTTCTGCATAGGAGATGAGACGATCTTCACCTGGCCATGGCCTGGTTGAGTCGCAACTTCCGAAGGCCGTGGTGTCTTGCCGGTATTCTGAGATCTCGGTCGCGGGACGCATGGGCCGCCCTCCCTTTCGTCGGTGCGCGTCCTGCTTTGTAAATCTCTTCTGGAATTCTCGGACCCATGACTGGCGTCGTCAATCCATGCTGTCCAGGTCCATCGCCACATTCTCATGTAGCAATTTCTGCAGTGTGCCGACTCCCAACTGCTTTGGCAGGTTCTCCCTGGATCACAAGTGCATCTGTTGGAACCGTTTGTGCTCGTTGCAAGTGCGGACGAGTCGCCCATAGAGCCGTGACATGGATTCCAGCGCCGCCTTTCCCTCTGACTGGGCTTTCAGCTGCGAGGCACCGTCCTCGGCAGTCCTGCACGGAATGGGAGCCTCGATGGCACAGGTTGCACTCTTGCCAGTGCAATTAACCATCCGATCTCCTGATCCTCGCGATTGCTAGAAGTACCAAGACCTCCTTGGCGTGGTGTTGCCCAAGGGCATGCAATGATTGCTTGGACTTCTTGGCACTGGACACTGGAGCTGCCCAGTCGCTGCTTTCCTGGATGACATCTCATCATCTGGGATTCCCAAAGCGGTCAGAACTTTGGGGGCCAACTCCATGCAGGTCTTCCAGTCTTCTGCAATTTCTGCGATGCGCAGAATACCTTGGCCCCAGATCTTACAAACGATAGTCACAGCCGGAACTATCTTCGAGGTAGCTGCTGCAGGCTGGGGTGCTGATCAGCTCTCGGAGGAGCATGTGCCGCGGCCCCAAAAGCTGCAAAAGACTCTCCCAAGCCGGGCCCAGCTGCAAAAGCCTGGTACACGCACTCCAAATGGATGCGGACGGGCTAAGGCCGCCAAAATGCAAAACGGCAGTTTGCGCCTTTTCCGAGCTTCTTCACCACTGAGTTTGCCAAGGCCAGCCAGCTGCCCAACTGCAGAGGCAGCATCTGCGACCTGCAGCTTCGATTTGGACGAGGCAGGAGGCTCAGAGTGCGGCACATCCAGGCATCATCAAAGCTGAAGCCATGGGGCCCGGCAGATATCCTCAGGTTCGCAGCCCAGCTGCGCAACATCTAGAAGCATGACGCGGGACAAAACCTGCTGCCGGGCAGCTTCCTCGGATGCCGCTTCTATGGCAATGCCCATCTCTTTGCGCAGGAACAGGCACAATCCCCTGGTTCGCTCGGCGCTGATCATCAGAATGGTCCTTAATTCGCATGGGCCGGAGAGAGCTTTCACTTTGGGACTTCGGCCTAACTGCTGAACTAACGCAGACGCATCGGCCCATCGGCTGCCTTCACGGCTGCGATGCTTTCCTCGATCCCCGCTGGGAGATTTGCCGGCCGGTCCCCCACAGCCACACTACCTCGGCATTTCGCGATTCAATGAAGACTTCAGGCAACTGCGCACACATGTGCCACGACAACTTTCTCCTGGGTTTACAAGGCGGCCGACGCTCCCAAGCACTGATCGGCCGACACACGGCGCAATCACAAATGAAGCCATAAGTTGCCTTCCTGTCATGAAAGCTACTCAGCAGACTCTTGCAGGCCACTCAGCCATGCCAGCAAAGGCTGCAAAGTCATACAATGCAAACTCTACCGTGCTGCGAGGCCACAGCGACGGTTGGCGTATCCACCACGGGCGTGTTGGATCAACGTAGCTGATCAGAACCTCGTCCCCGGCTCTGAGGTCACGGACGCATTGCACACGATGTGTCCTGACCCGCCGGTGCAGAATTCACTCGCGACACTAGTGAGTCACTGGTGTCACTGGTGGCCAGAGTCAAGAATGCCAAGCTAGCAATAAACTATGTCAACCCGCAGTTGTAAAGCAAGGCGAAAAGCATGCAAAGTCTACCTGCCCTTCGCCGGAATCTGCCAGACGATGGCAGCATTCGGACTGCAAGAGTGGTTCCTTGCGTTCCGGACACTGCAACGGCATGCCATCATGCTCAAGAAAAAGGCAGCTCTACAGATCTGCTCAATTTCGGAAACGGAGCAGAAGTCGACTTTTGGTTATAGCTTCCGAGCATCAAAAGAGCTGCAATTGGGTCGCACAGCTGGCCAGCAGGCGTGGCATCGTCGCTGCACACCAAGAAGCTGTTGCAAGTCCTCCGATTGTTCGTCGTCTAGCATCAACAGGATGTACTGGATCTACTGTGCAAAGCTGCCAGCATCAACTTCATCCCGACTCATGCATCTCCAGTTCATAGTTCACAGGTTCACTTACTCAGCTGTATGCTCTCAATTGCAAGACATCCCATGAGCCCGAACACACACACCATGTGAACACTGAACAGTGCACCAACATACTTTGCCTGCCTCATCCTGCCTCCCTATCCTCACCACTGCATCAAGAAGGATTGTACCGAAGGCTCAACTGCTCGTAGCAGTGGCAGATCACATCCGCCAGCTCTGGGCTGTGCCGAAGCTCTGCCGGAAACAAGGCATTCAGGGGCTCCCTCATCAAGAGCGCCTCAATGCGGAACGTGCAGCGGCAAGTGATGCACCAGCAGTCGGCCAAGTTGGCAGTCCCACGATTCTACGGTGACAGCGACATACACGGACCATGCCGGGGCAGGTCACAACTACAGTGGCAAATGCATGCAAAGTGGCAGCAAAAGCTTGTGGATCGCCTGGAATCTCCTCACATCCCATTGAGTGGCGAATACTTGGATTGATGCGCGACGCCATGGGCATGAATCAGGCCTGTCCTCTGGTGGCGTACAAAGCTCGGCGAAATCGTCCAGCAAGGCCACAGCAAGCTTGGCACACGGAGAAGATCTGGGTTCTCGGCCACCTCGAAATGGTAACAAGAATACAGGGTGGACAAGCAAAGACACGCATCTTCGGACGAGAGGCTGTCAACAAGGCGCAGAAGCCGAGAGATTGAGAGGGCACAGCACACCAGCTGCTGCCGGTGGTCATGCTCTTCGATTCCCTGACTCCGAGCATGGTCCTGGCATGCTTGAAGCCTCAGCGCACAGCCTCTGCACCACAACAAACATTCCTTCATGCATCTGGTGTTGTAGGCCAAGTGGCAGTTTGGCCAGCACAGGGCACTCCTCGCATCAAGCCCAAAGCGCCAAAGCAAGCACCCTGTTACTTGCGCACCGTACCCGCTCATGGATGGCATCCTCGCTGTGCCACAGATCGGCCCGGCAGGACGAGCAAAATGCCACTGTGCCGCAGCCCTTGCAGATCCTCAGACCTTTTTTTGGACACTCCCACTCGGGCACGCCACACAAAAACCACGATCTGACATGTCGAAAACTCACAGGCTCGTCGTCTGGCCCTGTTGAAGGTCCCCAAACATGCAGCATATTCCTAGCGCAATACTGCTGCATCGGGCATTGTGTGGTAAAATTGTTCAAGTGGTTGTCCGTTTTGGTGGCATGTGTGGCCGCGTGAAGCTGCATTTATTCTCAGATGCACAAAGGGTTGAGATGTTGCTGCTGTGCCACAAGCGAGTTTGCTGTTCAACAGTTGCAACGTGTCATGTGCGTTGAGTGCGGCTGTCCTACAGCCTTTGGGGTCTTTGTGAGCGCAGGGTGTAACACACACACACACACTCCAAACCGTCCCTAGCCCCTGACTTCTCCAACCCAACATCTCCCGGGAAGATGCCCCAACAAGTACGTGGAACGATGCTGAAATGGAGGCTTCAAAGCGTGCCACGTATCAGGAAAGTAAAGTTTTGGACACTTGCAACACTTAAAGACCACTGGCCTGGTCAACAACACCAAAGCCCTAAAACTACCGACATCTCCGAGCAGCTATCATCGTCACTGCTTGCCAGGCATTTCGAACAGCGGTTCTTCCACAGGTCTGGAAGGCAGACTAGAAGAGCTGCCTCCCACTTCCAAGTAATTCAGAACAGCTTTTGTGGCCACGTTTTTTGCCACTCCCACCTCGCCGACGAAAAGCGTCTCACCCTGGCGGAAGCTCCGAGTGCAATACCTGAGAACTACATTCTGGATGTGATCTCCATTCCGTCCATCATTATGAGTGCAATTCCACAACATCAGAATCAGTCGTGCAACCAGCATGCAGCCCTCTTCCCTTTGCATCTTGCCGCACTTCCAGGTCCAGGTGTCGGAACCGGCGACCCATGTGTCATCCATTGGAGGCGGCACCACCTGTCAAAGGCCTCTAGTGTCGGTCGCGATGCTAACTCAATGTTCGCACTGACATATACCCGGCACCCGCGGGGCGCTTCGTGCTTTTCTCAAATCCGATCCCAGATTGAAGCATGCAGGAGGTTTGGCGACAACGCCAAGAGTTCGTAGCTCCTGATTTCCTAGTAGCAAGAAGCAGTGCAAAATGGTGCCATTTTGAGATCATGCTAAGCCCAGCGGTCTCCAACCGGCCCGAATTTCTCTGTACGCAAAAAGCAATGCATCAGGGTAACTTTGTTATGTAATGCAAGGCGGATGCCTTGGAGTTGCTGAGAAGTCACCGCTGCAGTTTCGGCACCGATGTAGACATACTGACTGAAGTAGCAACTGCCAGGCTCTCCATGATCAACATCGTGATGACCGGCGTCATGTGTAGTGTAGTCATCATCACCAACAACGCCATTCGCGATCATTACCGTGACCATCATCAATGTGATCATGAAGAATATGGTAGCCACAAAGGCGGTCACAAAAAGCAAGATACTGACAACGCATAACGCTAGACTCTCTAGTCGCCCTCCTGGGTTTTGGCTTTGGGTATCCTCCAGATTCCGCAAGTGACAAAGCTGCAGCAGCTACGACGCGGAAAATCGCTGGAGTGAAACTTGTGGAACTGCATTTGTGCAGCTTCCCAAAATCGCAATGTCAATCAAACGTCTAAAGCAAACCCTTGCCATGACAGTGAGGTGCATCTCTGCTTTGCAGGGAAGAACTCTCATGACCTGGGACGAAGTGCGGTCAGTTTGCAGGCAAGCACACTCCACCCAACCGCAGCGATGCTGGCACAAGCACAAGCCACACGTGCAAACACATGTTCAACGACACACACACGCACACACACATGCACGCACACACACGCACAGCTCGATGCCTCAGGGCATGGAACCCAGCTGACGACAGCGCGCCCTGCAATTGTCTGGTCGCTTGTCTAAAGAAACCGTAGGTGTGAAGCCATGTCCTAGCAGAAGCCTGTGATGAAGATCTGGTGACTTGACGCTCGAACCTCGGCAGTCCATGTGAGCCTCCTCTCCTTCCTCTCGTTTAAGGAATTCTCTCTTCGCCTTGCCCCCGCATCTGCCCGTCTGCAAAACGCCACTGCCTATGCATGAACATCGCCGAGCGACGATCCCACAGACACGGCACGCCTGTCGGAAATGAAGGCCCGCAACCGCGTGCAAATTAACTCAGCCACCCATACAGCCGAAGCACCTCTTGGCAGCAAGGGATGGTCCCGGTGAAGCATTCCTGCTCCTCAGCCATGCTAGTGAAGCAGAAGGCGCCGAACCTGACAACATTGCGTGCCTGAGCTGCAGGTCCATTCCTGCATCCCACCTTGCAGACTGAGCAGTTTTTGGTCTTGCCAATACCTGTCGTTGCTCTGTTGATGCGCATGTTCACCGAGATGACCACTGCATCGGCATTCCAGGAAGCTGCACAGATGGAAGGTCCTCGGACTCAGTTTCGCTTGATAGTTTAGAAGAGCAGGAGACTTGGCTTGAACGCCATCCTTGCTTCGCGAGGACGCTCTCCACCCGCTTTCCTTAGCGACTGAAGGCAGAGCGCCACCCCATTTTCATTGTGCCGTGGGACGAGCGATCAGACCGGGGCCGAAGCTGTGACACTCCGCCCGCGATCACCCCTAGCCGGAGACCTGTGGCAGTCACTACTCACCAAGAGGGTCCGAAAAGGTATGCGCACTTTTGACATGCGGTACTGCACATTTTCTTCGCAGCAGTGAAGCAGTCGTCACAGCAAACGCTTCTTCACATTACCCCTGCGGCGCGCTCTCTGGGGCGTGCTCTGCGACTGCTTCATCTGCTTAGTGGAACGTGAAGACTGTAGCAGCGCCGTGCTCTTGGACTGGCTTGTCAGTGTCCTGAGAATCGCCCTGCAGGCGCCAACAGCACTGTTGTAGGTGGCTCGATCCGGTTTCAGGCCTGCCTCGAGCATCTCCTCTAAGAGCCACAGGGCTTTCAACATTTCGCCGGCGCGCTCGCAAGCGAGGATTGCTGAGCGATAGTTTGCTGCAGTGGGCGTTTTTGGAAGCCGTCGGATCTCGCTCAGCAGTTCCAAAGCAGGCTCCCAGCGCGAGGCCCTCTGGCAGGCCTCCATGGCGGCACCGTAGGCGCTGTGCAGCGTCTGCGCATCCACGCCGCTTTGGCTCCGCAGCTCCTCGAGGAGCTCCAAGGCCCAGCTCCAGGATTTCTTCGGAGCCAATCCTTCCTAGAGATGCAAAGCAGCACAAGGCAACAAGTTCAGCTCTCTACGTCCGTGCATCCTCGACCACACTTGCGTCCTGGAAGGACCAGGCAAAGTGCTCCATCTGCAGCTTTCTCAAGAAGGCAGTCAGCCACTCGGGGTCGGGCCCCAGTAAGCCGTAGAAAGTCTCCTCAGCCAAACAAACGCTGCAAGCAAGCTGTAGGCACTAGTCGCTTCAACAGGGTAAAGTGTAAAGGCTTTGTGAGTTGTCGCTTGCCTCTCGGCCAAGTCTCAGCACTCCCATTGAAGAAAGTCAGCTGCACACGGCCCTTTGCGGCTTCGATTGGCCTCGATGCGTCCTCGAGATGCAGCCCATGCACCTCAAAGCGAGCATGCCATGGGCCCACCACATCGGATCTCTGGCCATGGGACATGTCCAACAAACTACAGGCAGGCGAGCTACTGCTATTCCGGAGGCTGCCAGCAACTGGTATCCAGGCTGGATCAACTGACTTCCTCGGCTTTGCTGAAATGACAAACCTTACGGCGCGATAGTGTCGCATGTCAGTGTGTCTGCAGCCACGTCTGCTGTCGAGACTGCCAGTCACACAGAAGACTAATGACTGCTTGTAGGCCGGTGATGGAGCGAGTCGGTGTAGCCACACAACATCCGGCTTCTGAAGACAAGCTTCGCGCGGCGTTTGAACCTGGCTTGATGCTCTTCACCGCCACACCACCACCCAATTGCGGCGGGTTCTCCTCGATTTGTATCCCCAGCCTTGCGCTCAGGCCGACGATGCGACTCCTACGGCGATGATATCTAGATTACATACATCAGAGACACGGCGTTGCCAATCTCAGAACGGATGCGGCTTCTCCAGTGTCACTGTCACGTAGTTTGCTTCATCCATTGAGTCTACGAGCACCTCATGAGGAAGGCGGATAGACACCTCTACACCAACGGATGCCGTCCTTATCTACGTGAAAATCAGCCCTGGCTGCCCTTGCCATTGGAAAGCTGAAGGGACAATTGAGGCTCTGGAAACCTTTTGAACAAGTTGTGCTCCGAGCAGCCGATTCCGCATCAAGCAGCGGCAGAAGAAGGTCTGTCCAGTTTTCGGTGCTTTCAAAAGCCTCCTCCAACACGCCGGGAAACAGTGCTGAGAGAGGCGTTTCAAACCTCAGAGCTTTCTTCTCTGAGACCAGCTCCTCTTGCTTTGGCCGAATGTCGAAGTTGCGCTCAAGCCACTGGAGCGGTACATCCAAGTTTTGCAGCGGCGTCTCGAGCTCTATCTCTTCATCTTCTGGCACTACGGCCTCCTTGTTCGGCCAATTCTCTTCGATCTCTCCGATAACTTCGTTCAAACGTTGAGAGAGCCCCTGTTGCAACAGAGGGATTGGCGCTTCGATCTCCAGCGAATCATCTTCCGATTCCGACACAAACGTTTCCGTAGGCTCTGGAAGAATCAGGCCTGCTTTCTGAAGCAAGCCCCTGACGTCAAGGCTACTCTGCCTTCCCTTTGCAAAGCGGCTTGTGCGGTGTGCGGCCGGCCTGCCACCCGAAAGACCCCCAGAGAGTGCCACGCCTGCACCTGGGTTCAACACGAAGTTGCCGACGATGGCTGCCAAGCAACCCAACACGACTTTCAGCAGCCGTGTGCGCATGGCTAGAGCATCTACATGTCTACGAAGGTCAAGCAAGGAACCTGCTGGGCAACCTTCCTGAGCCCAGCTTGCTCAAGACACCCACACAAGCTTCTCTCCATCTGACGGCGTGTGGTTGCTCTTCGAGGCACACTTCTTGGCAGAGCATATTCGACAGTGGGAACACTGACGGGTGAGGAAAGGAAATTTGGAGAGGATCTGATTGCAAGTGGCCTGGGTGGTTTGGGCGGGCGGCTCATGGATGAAGGCCCTCCCTCCGGGATCAGCGCAGGCACACCTCGGAACTAAGATGTAAAGCGCAAATCCCTTGCAACAGCCGGGACTGCTCGGCACTGCACTCGCAGATGCTTTCGGCTTCGGAGGTGATGGCGCCAGCACATTCGAGATGTCTCTTGACACCTCCAGGTTGACGGGCCGTGGCTCCTCCGGCTTCGCGGCTTCCTGACATCTCGAACAGCTTCGACCAGTTCTTGAGGCAGGACAAAGAGGTGTTGGAGGGTTCCCAGCACAGGGCAAACAGCCTGCAGCTCGCTGAGCATCAGAGTTGCAGAATTGAGTTCGTTCACAGCCTCGTGTCAAGAGCTGGCAGGGTCCACAGGCCTACACTCTTACATAGACTTCCTGGAGGCCCGGAGGCAGACTTTCTGCAGGCCTTGATGCGGTCACCTGGCTTGATTGCAAGGCTGGCATGCTGTTCCTCGTCGCCGCGGTCTGCCTCACACGCATGCAACATCAGCCACCGAGCTAGAAAGTTCGGGCTGTCACTCCGCCTGCCGCTCTTCGGCAGTGTTCCACTGGGCCACAGGCGTCCTGATGTACCGGTGGCTATGCTCCAAGATGCTCAGGGCAGACGCAGACAGAGACCTAGCGGCCTAGCTCAACCGGAGCGGTCCTTTGCCTTGGATTCTCGTCGACGTCATTAACGATCAACCTGGCGCTAAACCGTGAGGTGGTGAACGATGAAGGGTGCCAAGGCAATTGTAGTCTGCCTCGCTTTCGAATCGTGGCGCTTGACCTGGAACGACAGGGCTCGTGCAGTTGCACGGTCGGGTGCCAACAAAGCCACCGGTGTGCCTTGCCTCCATGCCAATTCGGGAGATGGGGTCCGAATAGATCGTAGCCTTAATTACGCTGCATTCACGTCATGCAACAGTGTCGGTTACCGACAACTATCAGCTTACATGGATGAGGCTGCGGCTGGACTGGGCTTGTCCAGCTGAACCTCGGCTGGAGATGCCATGCCAAGCACGGCCCATGGCTTCAGCATGCATGCACAGGTACAAATTCAAACGATTGGGGCGAGCATCCCGGAATCGTGCAGATGTACCGCGAAGATCACCTCGCATCCTCATCAGGCCAGCCTTCAATGCCGTTTTCTGCCAGGCTGGTCGAGATTTCTCGGAAAAGCTCTACGAATACCATGCGTTGCTGAAGTGGCGGGGGAATTCATGACGCTCTGCACTCACACTGTCGACTAGCGCCCGCTTGGATCAGCCCATGCTCTGTCCAGGTTTCTAAACTCTAAACTGTTGTTGGTATTTCTGCCGTTGTGTGCCTGTCATTGCCGGAAGGTGCTTACAAGCAGCGACGACAAGCATCCAGCCTGTGACGGCAAGCTGCTCGCACGCAGTTTCGCCGACATGGCTTCAGCTATGTTCAGCTCCACCACTGCAGCGCGAAAAAGGACATGGTCAATGTGTCAGCCAGTAGAGTCCCGATTGTTCTACATCCCAGTAGACATCCGATCGCTTGCAAGGTTTCAAGGATGGGGCAGGCCGAAGAGAAAGGGATCATGTCACCAACCAAGGGTAATGTTGCTTTTGCAGGTCCTGCCACTGGACCGAGCTATCGGCAAACGCTGGCGGAACCCGAAGAGAATTGCAAGCTGCGCCATGCTGCAAATGCAAACTGCAGACACTCCTGTTATGCCGTGGACTTTGTTTCTGGCGGCACACCGGGGTTAAGGTCAAAACAGGTTCTACCTCACAGGCTCCAGCTTGCAAGCTCCGAGAAGCTGGAAACCATGCCAACGTTGGCTTCAAGCCCTTCAAGCCATTATAGTTGCAGAGAGTTGCTGACCGGTGCTCAAAATGTGCAAGGGCAAGGCTCCAAGCAAGTTCATAGACTAGGTTTTGTCTATGTCATTACAGCATCGGTCCCTGGGCAAGGGTCTGTTGCTTATGCAATCCGGCGGCCACCTGAGTCTACCTGAATCTGGCTTTGTGAGTGATTTGGGATGAAAAGCAACCGACCTGTATCTGATCTACAGCCAGGTTTATGCAGTAATGCTCTCACATTGGCCTCGGCATGCCAGGCATTCCAGGCATGCTCGGCATTCCGCGGCCGGCACCGGGCATTGCTCCCATGTTCGGCAAGCCCATACTCGGCATCCCTGGCAACCCTGGCATGCCTGGGAGTCCAGGAAGGCCACCAGGTCGGAGCCCCGCTGCCAACAAGGGGTTCAGCATGGGTGGCCGCATACCCGCGAGAAGTGCGGCTGCGTTCAGTGCTGGGGCTGCTGGAGCCTTTGCCGCTGGGGCAGGCTTGGCAGCCGGAGTGGCTGCAGGGGTTGCCTTCTTGCGCGGCTTGTCCGTTTCAACCAAGTCCTGCGCAACAGCCGGTCTACTGATCGCGCTTGAGCAGAGAGCAGGGGCGTCCTCCTTGCCAAGTTCCTCTGGCTGGATGTAGAGAATGCCGGTCCCGCGGACCACTATGAAGCCCAGCATCCTGTCAGATCAAGCTGATGCACAAGAAAGAGCACGGTCGCTTCGCCAGCCTCTTGAGCTCTTTACCCTCCGGCTTGCCCTTGACCTTGTACTTGCGATATTCCTGCGAGCAGCCACACACTTTCCTTGACGAGGCAACCCCGCAACTACTCTGTCAACCGACCTCAGTGTTGCAGAGAACGATATTCACATGCCTGACAGATACTTCACTTCACAGCGGCCGCAGCACATGGTGCAAAGACAGGCTGGGGCCTGTCTACAGCCATGAGGACACCGACCAACACTCGGCCATCGGTCAAGGTGACGCTCACCTCAGCTCTGGAAAACTCCACATATTCCCAGGAGGGCCGATCCTTTGCAAAGCGACGTCCTGCGAAAGCCTGTGGGAGGCACACGCCAGTTGAAGAACTGTGCCAATTTGCGCCTGTTCATAGAGAAGCTATGCCACCTACGGGAGTCCCACAGCCACTTGACCACAGCCCCAGGCCTGACAGCTCGGACTTTTCCCATGTTCTGTCCTGCACATGCCAGAACAATCGCATCCCATCATCCGAGTCCCACTCGGCTTTCAGAGGCTTAGAGGGCGCTGGCTCGCTCCTTTGGATCGACTTGTTGCCGCCCCTTCTTGACCAGCACAGGATTTGCTGGTGAGCCAAAGGATCTGCACAGAGCTACACTGCCCATCGCGTGCCCCACGAGGTTCTATTGAATCTATTGCAATCGTAGGCACAACTATTCAAGCGAGCTCTGTTTCAAGGCAGCACCGGGTGTCGACGTCTCTGGCCAAGGGGCACGGCAGAGCACATTTTATGCTCGCCGGTGAATGGTGGACTGACGGACCCGCTGAGGATTTCATGTACACTACGATCTTGCGACTCGCGGCAGCCTGCAACAATGTGACAACCATCCTGATCAGAAGGCCACAGGACAACCCTCCATGCGCATTCTAGGAAGTAGAGGGGCCTTTTTCAGGCCATGGGGGGCCTGACCGACTGGCCGAATTCACAAACGCCGGCATCAGAATCGCCACAGGCCTCGAGACCGTCAGGCGACATCATCCGATGCCCCTGATATCTCAATCTGAGCCCTGCTTCTTCTTGGTCAAGTTGACCTGGAGGCTCTGCAAGGATGCTCTCATGTGGTTGCAACTTGCTCCGATCCCTCTCGCTGAGGAGGCCGCGGTCTCACCTCAAGGAGGCAAGAGCTATGCAGGTGCAGGCTACAACAGCGTCGGATGTTGTGCGGGTCAAGGCCCCTGCGCTTCAGCACATGCAAGAGGGTCTGCGAAGACTCCAAGATCTTCATGTAAGCAGCCTGGCGTTCTGTGCCGGCATCTGTGCGAAGCGCACTCTATGGTTGCAGTCGCACAACCGGGTGAGTGTCTTGGACAACGTGTTGAGGCAGAGTCTGGACCAGCAGTGCTGCCGTTCCCTACGCCTGGTGAGGTGCATCCGCCCTGATTCCCAAATGCCCTTGTCGTGAAGGCAAGCAGTGACGTGTGCTTCGAATCGAAGTCCAAGCCTTGTGTGCTGCACAAACCCGGAATTCATGGCTCGAGTCGCATGGAAACGGAACCCCGGCAGCTTGGCAAGGACCTAATACCTCCACTCCCCTTTGATCGAGTTGGGCCGAGAACTGGATTCTAGCATCTGCGGAAAGGCCTCAGTTTCCTGGATGGTCTTGTCATACTCGTTGCGAGCTTGGGTCTTGCGTACCAAGCTTTCGTTGACCTGCCACTGAATTCCCCCAAATTCCCTGCGCCCACGCCGAGACCAGGCTGGCCTTCTGCAAGCGATCTGTAAGAATCGACAGCTCTTTCTGTACCTTTGCCTTGTCCTCCTCTTCCTGCACAAATGGGCCCATCAGGAGACTTGTAGCCCAACAGCCCCAACCTTCGACCCAGAATCCGATATCGCAGGAAAACGCACCATGCGTGTGTCGGCGAGTTGTGTTGAGGCACCGAATGACACGAATTTTCTCAAGCCATCGGCGAGGCATGAACTGACGACCTCAGGTAGTCAGTCCTTCAGGATTTGGCGGTTCAGCTCTTCACGCTTCTCGCGCAAATCTTCGATGGACTTCACTAGCTCATTGTTGTAATTCCTGGCAAGGAAGCGTGCTTTCCTCACTGTCGGTTTCAAGGGCAGCAGTGGATAGACTTTCCCTGACCACATGAACATGATTTGCAGAAATAAATGCATATATATATATATATAAAAATATATATATATATATATATATATATATAGTGTTTGGCACTCGCACTCGACAAGGCAGGCGAGGGTTAGGGAGGTCCACACATTTCGGACCACC